>JAWHQI010000697.1:99639-308022 GCA_033032865.1 Dactylorhiza incarnata
AGATGATTAGCTTTAGAAGATTTCCAACTCGTATAATATTGATAAGACCGCCGGTTGCATAATAATCGTGGTAATCATATGCTTTGCCAGAAAATATTCCAACTTGTAATATATTGATAAGACCGCCCGGTTGCATAATAACCCGGGTGATCATATGCCCGATTCAGCGAAATACTTTCCTTAATAGACGACGGGCATACCCGCCCGGTTTGAATATAACCCTTGTGATAACATGATCAGTTCCAAAAGATGACTTAACCTATGTTCAGTCAGACCGCTAGGCCTGAATACTCAGACCGTATGGTCTAATACCACAACCCCTTATTGGGGTAGACGAAACACCTGCACCTGTTCAACCAGACCGATCGGCCTGAAAACTCAAACCGTCCGGTCTTAATATCACAACCCCTTTATTGGGGTAGACGAACACCTGCACCTGTTCTAACAATATTCTCCTTGAGTGTGTCCATATAGAAAAATCATCAGAAGTGAATGCCTTCCTGTAGGGGAAGAAGAATAATCCTACAGGCTCAAATGACCAAGTGGGCAGGTGGGGCTCGGCGGCGGAACATTGCTTTCCTCAAGTGGTCATAAGAGCTGTAGAAAAAAGAAAAAATATGTACAGACTCAGATGACCAAGTGGGCAGGTGGGCCTCGGCGGCGAACATTGCTTTCCTCAAGTGGTCATAAGAGCTGTAACCGACTCATCATCGCTCTCTGCCTAGGGTTACAAGCCGAGTTGATCAATTGGGCAGGTGGGCCTCGGCGGCGAACATTGCTTTCCTCAGAGAGATCAACTCAGTTGTGGGGCCCAACTAGGTACCATTTCGAGAGTACCTAAGAGTATTCGATGGTCACAGACTATGATGATCAGTTGGGCAGGTGGGCCTCGGCGGCGACAACATTGCTTCCTCAGAAAGATCATCAAAGCTGTAACTATATCCCTTCGGGGCATGATAGAGCTGACAATCACCTAGACCTCCCTTGATGCAGGGGTGTGTCAGATATCGGCCGGGATCCAAAGTTCTGAAGACCACCGCAGCGGAATTGGCAAGCTACCACTACATGTGTGCGAAAACTCCCCGCATCACATGGTCTTGGTGGGTTTTACGCTACGACTACAATCCGAGGGGGTTCGAGCAGAATTTGGCGATATATCTCAGAGGTTCGGGGAGTGAGATATGTGTGTTTATATTTATGATGCGGAGAACATCATACAAGAAGGAAATGTCAGTATAGGGCTTTTTATTCAATACCAAAAAGAAATGTAAAGAATAAAAGAAATAGTTTCAAGGATAGAATCGTTTGAGATCGTCACCGCTCCACGTGCGTGGATGTCTTTTCCTTCGTTGGTTTGGAGACGGTAGGCCCCATTCTTAGATACTTCTTTGATGATGAAAGGTCCTGCCCAATTAGGATCCAGCTTTCCAACATTACCAGACCTTGCTGCGGCATCCACCTTTTTTAACACACAAATCCCCGATTACAAACTGCTTCACTCTGACATTCTTATCAAAATATTTTGCCATTCTCCTTTTAACTTCTTCCTGGCCTGATTGTTGCTTCATCCTGAAGTTCCTCGATTAGATCAAGATTATGCATGAGGGCCTCACCATTTTCATCTATCCAGGATTCTCCTCCTTCTTTGGCGTAATAAACCCTTGGAGTGACCACCTCGAATTCCACAGGGATAACAGCTTCGAGCCATGAGATAATTTGAAAGGTGTCTCCCCGTAGCTGAAGACGGAGTAGTACGAAGGGTCCACAGGATGGAAGGAAGTTGGTCCGGCCAATTCCCTTTCTGGTTCAAGACTCTTTTCACCAAAAGCTGCCGAACTTGCCTGTTTGCCGCCTCCACTTGACCCTTGTCCTTGGAGGTGTACTGAGGCAAACCGAAGATCAATTCCTATCTGATCACAGAAGTTTATCATCTCTGGATTGTTGAATTGTGGGCCATTATCGGTGACGATTGCCAACGAATTCCATGTCGGCAGATAATCTCCCCAGACGAAGTTTTGACAATTTGGGTGGTAGTTCTTGCTAATGCTTTTGCTTCGATCCACTTACTGAAAATAATCGATCATTACCAGGATAAAGCGACGTTGTCCGCTGGCCATGGGGAAAGGGCCCATAAGATCCATTCCCCATACTGCAAAAGGCCATGGCGCAGTTATTGACCTGAGTGACTGAGCAGGCAAATGTTGAAGAGGAGCGAACTTTTGACACTGGACACATCGCTTGGCGAAGGCTTCAGCATCTCTTTCTCATGGTTGGCCAGAAGTATCCTTGCCGCAGGATCTTTTTTCTAAGGTTTTCGCCCCTGAATGGCTAACCACACTCCCCAGAATGAACTTCCTGAAGTATGACCGGGATCTCTCTCTGAAACGCACCGTGCTGAGGGAGAAATCAAAGTTTTTCGGTACAAGACTCCTGCTATCAAGTAGTAGTACGCCGCCTCTCTGAACCTATTTTTGTCTTGATTGATGGATGATATTCTCTTTTGTCAGAAACAATTCGTAGGGGTCTTTCCAAGAAGGATGTTGATCGATCTGCATGAGCTCTTCTTCCTCTGTCTCCTCTGTTGCCGGATGAAAAAGTTCTGAGGTTACTCCCCCTGATGGAAGACCAAATTTTGACAATTCGTCTGCCTCTTCATTCTGCGTTCTCGAAAATGTGCTCGATGATGAAGGATTTGAATCTCCCGATTTCTTTCTTAGCTAGGAATAGATATTTTCTCAACATCGTTCTCTTGTCTCGTAGTTCCCAGAACCTGCGAGGCCATTACAAGAGAATCAGTTTTCACATGAACATGTTCTATCCCAAGCTCCTTTGCGAGTCTCAGGCCGGCCAAGAGTGCTTCGTATTCGGCCTGGTTATTTGTAACTGAAAAGAAGAATCTAACAGCTTGTTCCAGCCTGATGCGTTTGGACTGATCAAAAACCACTCCGGCTCCCACGGAGTTCCTGCCAGAAGCCCCATCCACATAAATGATCCAAGAAAAAGGGAGATTGCACTACCTGCTCTGGATTAGACTCCATTGTGTCTACCAAGAAATCTGCCAAATACTTGTGCCTTTATTGCCGTTCTGGAGTGTACAATATTCGAACTCGCTTAGCTCGATTGCCCATTTGGCCAACCTTCTGAATGTTCCGGCTTCTCCAAGATATTCCTCAGTGGATGATCTGAAACACCGAATAGGATGAGCTTGAAAATAGGGGCGGAGCCTTCGTGATGACATGACTAAAGCCAAGGCAATTTCTCCAGGATTGAAATATTAGTTTCTGCATCTTTAAGGATATGGCTGACATAGTATATCGGAACTGTTTCTTTTTCTCTTCCCGAACCAGGACAGAGCTTATCGCATCAGGGCCTACCCCAAGTACAAGAATAGTGTTCTCCTTCGCGAGGGCTTTGAAGAAGGGGGGTTGAAGTTAATTGCTTTTTCAATTGTTCGAAAGCATTATCGCATCCTCGTCCATTCAAAACTTAGATCCTCCCCTAAGTGTTTTGAAGAACGGAGCGCTTTTATCTCCCGATTTGAAATGAATCGGCTCAATCCTGCCAACCTTCCACCAAGTTGGTACCTCTTTCGGATTGCGAGGAGGAGGGGTCATGTCTAGGATGGCTTTTACTTTATCTGGGTTCGGTGCGAGACCATCAGGAGTGAGAAGATGTCCAAGAAATTTCCCTTGTTCGCCCCGAACACGCATTTCGAGGGGTTTAATTTTAATTTGAACCTCCGTAGAGTAGCGAACGTCTCTACGAGGTCTTCCAGATGGATTAAAAAAGTTTTACTTTTTAGAAGGAGATCATCAACATATACTTCCAGATTTCTCCCTTTTTGTTTTTCAAAAAC
Source organism: Dactylorhiza incarnata (assembly GCA_033032865.1). Lineage (NCBI taxonomy): Eukaryota > Viridiplantae > Streptophyta > Magnoliopsida > Asparagales > Orchidaceae > Dactylorhiza > Dactylorhiza incarnata. Next base: position 103,496 of record JAWHQI010000697.1, read on the forward strand.
TGTGTCCATCATCCTCTGATATGTTGCCCCCGCATTTTTGAGGCCGAAAGGCATGACGAGATAACAATAACATCCATCATTGGTAATGAAGGATGTATGCGGGATATCAGGCTTATGCATCTTAATCTGGTGATAACCAGAAAATGCATCTAAAAAAACTCATAAAAAATATATCCCACCGCGGAATCTACCAAAACATCTATCCGAGGCAAGGGATAACAATCCTTGGGGCATGCTTTATTGAGTTTAGTGAAATCAACACACATACGCCATTTCCCCCCAGACTTTTTCACCATCACTACATTCGACATCCAGGTGGGGTACTGGATTCAGAAATGAAATTGGCCTAAGAAGCTTTGCAACTTCTTCTTTGATAGGTACCGCCAGCTTAGTTGCTACCTCCCTCTTCTTCTGTTGGATTGGCTTGAACTCTGGAGAAACGTTGAGGTGATGGCACGCGACATCTGGATCTATCCAGGCATGTCTTCCGCCGACCAAGCGAAGATGTCCAAGTTATTCAGCAGGCAGGAGGTTAACTGGAGCTTTTCCTCTTCTGATAGCTCGGCGTTGATGATCAGCTTCTTGCCTTCCCCTTCAACAATGGGGATCTCTTGGGTCTCCTGGGCAGGTTCCAGGTAGGTCCCTTTCCGTTCCACGCTCCCCTCAGCTTCTTCAGGAAGTTCGGACACCTCTTGGATGTCATTCTGGGCCTTGTGAAGTGGTGCCTCGGTGATCACATTAACTGTCTTACACAACATTCGCGTGCCACCTTTGGATCGCTCCGGATCCGGTACTGACGCCCCTCAGCAGCGAATTTCAAGGCCAAATGGAAAGTAGATACCACCGCTCTGTAAGCATTCAGGATTGGCCTTCCGAAAATTGCGCAGTAGCTACTTGGGGCTTCACTACTACGAAGTTCACCAACTTTGTTATGCCCCCTAGCGATACCAGAAGCTTCACGCAACCTTCTACTTCCTTCTTTTCTCCTGAGAAGCCATAGAGGGGGCCTTCCGTAGAGAGTAAGGATTTTCCAGTCTTGAGGGCCTCAAACGTTTGGCGAAAGATGAGATTAACTGAGCTGCCTGTATCGATCAAAATTTTGTGCACTGCGTAATTCTCAATAACCGCCTTTATCACTACCGCGTCATCGAACGGATTTGCATTTGGGGAGAGATCTTCCTGGCCAAACGTAACAACCGTCCTTTCCGGGGCAGAAGTGGAGGCAACTGCTACTTCTTGCTTTGTAACTCTCCCGATGCTAGATTTTCGGGAGGATTCTATCCCTGCCCCACCATGGATGCAATAGATGTTGCCGATAGAGGGCCAACATCATTCACTCTATGCATTCGGCTGCAGGATGTATATCCCCATAACCACCGGCCTCCTCTACATCAGCACACTCCCATGTTACTTCGGCTGCCTCCTTCTTCTTCTCAGCTCGTGGTTCAACCGGAGTTTCTTGCCGAATCAACCCCCGAAGCTTTCCCTCTTTCAGGAGTTTTTCTATCAACCACCGGAGGGCCCGGCAATCTTCAGTTAGATGCCCCTCTTCTTTATGATATTCACAGTAAAGGTTTGGGTTCCGATTGCGAACTTCTGATTTCAAAGGAGGGGGCCTTTTAAAGTCAGGCCTCTTTGAAGAATCTGCACGACCTCATTCATGGTAACGTTGAGCGGGTGTGAACGAATCTTGTGATTCATCATATCGGATGGATGGGATAGGTGGAGATGGGTGTGTGATGTATTGTGGCAGATATACGGGCATGATTTGCGGGACTCCCATGGGTTGAGTGGGTGCGATGGCCAACGGCGGCTTCTGATCCTGAAACCGTTGATGGCCAATGAATGGTTGCTTGGGCTTAAGATTCCTTCCCCTTGAGCTCGAGGCTCGAAATCAGGCCGAGACGAGTGATTATAACGTTGCTGATGGGTTGATGCAGAATTGAACTGATCGTTGTCGCTGAGCAACTTGGCAACGTAACCCGGATTAGTCTCTTTTCCCCCTGATGAATTTGTTTGCCAGACTAATCATTTCTTGATATGTCTTTGGTTCCCTGATTTGGGCTTCAAACTTCAGTGGCCCCTCCCTAAGGCCATGCATTAGCGCGACCCTATATAACTCCGGATCGACGTTTTGTACCTCCATTTTTCCTTTGGAAACGATCGACAAAACGGGCCCACGTTTCGTTTTCTTGCTGTCGTATCTCGAATAGGGCTGCCGGACCATTCTTCCTCTTCTTAGAGGTAGAGAATCGAAGCAAAAATTCTCTACGTAACTCCGCAAAGCATCTGATAGATCGAGGATGCAATCCATAGAACCATTCTCTGGCCTGCCCATCAAAGGATGTCACCAGGAGCTTGCACTTTGTTGCATCAGTGATGGTCCTTAGAGCAACAGCTGATTCAAATGCCTGGAGGTGTATTGCTGGATCGGACTCCCCACTATATGCCGACATACGTGGTTCTCGAAAGTTGTTTGGGGGCCGGCTCTCCTCGGGATTTCGTCGGTGAAGGGAGAACTCTCCTCGGCATCCTCGTACAGAGGGAAAGCAGGGTTATAAGGGATCTCGGCTGCGGTCATTGGCGGACAGGCCGCATGATAGGAGCGGGCAGGTGCTCCAGTCGGATATGATTGGAAGGCGGCGACCTCAGGCGGATAGGGAAAATGAGCGGCCTGAGAGGTCGCCCCTTGAAAGTCAAGGACCCGAGCTGGCATACATCGCGCGGCCTCTTGGTAGAGATTCGGACGGTCCGCGGAACCTTCTTGTGGTGGTCGGGAATGAGCGACTTGCGCGAACGGATATGGAGGTGGAGGAGGTAGAACAGGAGTGACCGCCTGGGGAGCCGCGGCCTGCTGAGGGGCTAACCGCTCGGTTAGTAGAGTTAGGGCCTGAGTGATTGCGTCCAGACGCTGATCAGTCGCCTGCCGAGCCTGGTCGGCCTCTCTCTTTGTCTGCTCCAGAGCTTCCCACAAAGAGTCTTCACTATGGTCGGATCGGTCTCTTGGAGGGAGCTGGCGGTCTGGCATTCTGAGCTAAGGATTTCGCTGACAGTCTGCGATCTGAAGGTCGCGTGTTTCTGTCGATTCAAAAGTGCGCCTCCGAAGTGAAACGAGGGTTGCGGACTATCAGTTACTATTTAGTTGAGGAATTCAGACCGCTAGCAGCGGTCGAGGCCAGACTTCGCCCGTCGCGGCAAATGCCACTCCTGCGACGGGCTTTCCTTTTATTGAAAAAGTAGCGGTTACAAATGTGAAAGAACAGAAGCCCGGCCAGGTCAGCAGTTCGCGAGACCTGAAACCGAGACCGGAGCTCAGACAAGCGAGCTCTTGGATTCGAGTGTGTTTGTCTTGGGAACAGTTGCCGCCCCCTATTTATAGGCTTGGGGGCCTGCCCGATCGGGCAGGGATAAAATAACCTCCTGCCCGGGTACAGGAGAAACGGGCAGGCGGTGACGGGATACACAAAGAAGAGAAAGAAAGAGGCCGCGCGATCTGACGGCCTGCCTTCCCGATCTGTCTTGCTTGCGGCTGAGGACGCCGGGACCAAGTCAATAATGCAGACCGCGCGGTTTGGAGATTGAGGGCGCGGTCTGCCTTCTGGTCATGACTTAGCCGATCTTCAAGAGGTAACTTGGATAGCCTTCGATCTGGAGCCCCGGCCTGTTCTTCGGGGCTGGAACTTCGAGTTTCTATGGGACAACCCGCGCGGCCTTCTGGCTGAGACGCGGATGAACTCTTTGCCTTAGCTCTTTGATGATCTTATCCCTTTGGGGGCGATCCGGAAATGACACCAGGCCGCCCGGCCTGGCCCTTCTTGAACAGAGAACCACTGATCCGGGGAGCTCAGCGGCCTGACCCAGGAGCTCGCGCGGTCTCTGGTAATAATCCAACTCGAGAAACGGTTTCCCGGGCAAACAATCACAGGAGTGACATTTGCCGCGGCGGGCGAAGTCTGGCCTCGATCGCAACTAGCGGTCTGAATTCTCTAACCAAATAGTAACTAATAATCTGCAACCTTTGATTCCTTCGAAGGTGCACTTTTGAATCGAACAAGTAGAAACCCAATGTATATCGACCTCTAAACGAGCTTGAATTGGTTAAAAATATTCTCCATTGGATTTAGGGCTCCTATCTCATTCTGAAAAGGTGTCCTTTTGGAGCTAAATATCGCATTACCGCTGCAACCGATTATTATCGAAAACTAAATGAACTGGAATAGGTAAAACTTGTGCTCAAGGAATGTAGTACTCCGATCTCATTCCAAAAAGGTGTTGGGGGGGTAAAATCAGACGACCGAATCAAAAGTTATTGCTGTTTAAAGTTTAAGTGTCATTTGGAGCTAAATCTCCCACTTTCGCTACAAACCGCATCTAAAATTCTTTCATTTTGAAATTTATGTGTCATTTGGACCTAAATCTTACATTACTAGTAAACGACTGTATATCGACCTCTAAACGAGCATGAATTTGTTAAAATTGTTCTCCATTGGATTTAGGGCTCCTATCTATTTCTGAAAAGGTGTCCTTTGGAGCTACACTTCGCATTACCGCTGTAACCGGCTATATACGACAACTAAATGAACTGGACGGGTAAAAATTGTGCTCCAATGAATGTAGTGCTCCAAGCTCATTCCGAAAAGGTGTTGTGGGGTGTGTTGAAACCAAAGATGTACCCCCGCTGTTTGCGACTAGAAAAACGGAGGTTGAGGATTGCTGGTTACTTAGAAGGAAGAGAATGAGACCGCTAGCAGCGATCGAGGCCAGACTTCGCCCGTCACGGCAAATGCCACTCCTGTGATGGGCTTTCCTTTGATTAAAGTAAGAGGGTTACAGCGGGTTACAAGTGCAAGCCGGCCGGTCAAAACAGGTCGCAAGACAGGGAAACTCGAGTCCGCAGCTCAAACAAGCGAGCTCTTAGATTCGAGTGTCCGTCCCTTGGGAACGTTGCCGCCCCCTATTTATAGGCTTGGGGGGCCTACCCGGGCAGGCGGTGACGGGATTCAGAAGGAAAAGAGAAGAGAAGTCGCGCGGCTTAGCGGCTTGGGCTCCCGGTCTTCCTTTGGCTTGGCCTGGAGGTGTAGTGACCAAGGCGATGTTCCAACCCGGGCGGTCTCATACCAGAGACCGCGACTTGCCTTTGGGACTTGTCCTTGGCTGATCTTCATTCTTTGGAGACGACTTGAGGGCTCAGACCGCCCGGTCTGCGTTGTTTGGTGCTGGATGTCCTTTTACTGAGACTGGTCCGGGCGTTCTTGAGATTTAGACCGCCCAGTCTGGGAGTAGTACCACTCGGAAGCGGTCTCTTGGGTAAACATAATCCACGCATATTTTTAAACTCCGAGGAGATTTCAAAAATATCAGTTCTATCCGAAAGACCGCACCCGACTTGCGCTTTCAGCTATAAAATTGCCTGAGAGCTCTTCCCTTTCATAATTCTCCAGAGATCACGGGTCGCTATTCGCCGATTGCGGTTAGAATTTTTCAGATCGGCACCCCTCCAATTAGAATGAACTTCCTTGATTCTCTTCAGACCCGCGTTGATAAGGGGGGAGACCGGAAGAAAACCGAAGAAAGAAAGATAAAGATGCTCGGAAGAAGAATAGTCATCGGTCTGACAAGGCCGGGCGATCTCCGAAGACAGAACCTTCCGGGTCCAAGAAGAAAACTGGGGAAAGAACTGCAGAGGAAAGGAAGGCTGCCGAGGAATTATCGACTAAGGAAAGAGATATTGAGAAGGAGGCGGCGAAGATAAAAGCCGCAAGAGAAATAGTGGCCAAGGCTGAAGCTGAAGAGGAAGCGGTCAAAGCTAAAGCCGCTGAAGAAGAAGCGGCTAAAGTAAAAGCCGTTGAAGAAGAAGCGGCCAAAGCTAAAGCCGCTGAAGAGAAGCGGCTAAAGTAAAAGCCGCTGAAGAAGAAGCGACTAAAGCTAAAGCAGCTGAAGAAGAAGCGGCTAAAGCTAAAGACGCTGAAGAAGAAGCGGCCAAAGCTAAAGTCGCTGAAGAAGAAGCGGCTAAAGTAAAAGCCGCTGAAGAAGAAGCGGCTAAAGCTAAAGCCGCTGAAGAAGAAGCGGCTAAAGCTAAAGCGCTGAAGAAGAAGCGGCGAAAGCTAAAGCCGCTGAAGAAGAAGCGGCCAAAGCTAAAGCCGCTGATGAAGAAGCGATCAAGGCCAAAGCAGCGGTGGAAGAGGCGGCTAGGGTTAAAGCCGCAGAGATCTTGCCATCTGAGGAAAAAACCTTAGGAAAGAAGTCGGTAGAACCCGAAGTAGACCATCCAACACCTTCCTTTGACATAGATTTTACTTCATCAGGAACCCCTCTCATGAAGCTAAATGTTGGAGAAGAAGGAGAAGTTGTCTCCTCCAGGCCGGATGGGTCGTCTATCTCACCGGTCTTGATTATTGACGATTGCAGCCCTACAAGGCAGACCATCCCAGAGTCGGGGAAGAAGAAGAAGAGAAAGAGGGGCCATTCGTATGCCAAGTGAATTGCCAATAAACTTCAAAAGTTGAAGGCTGGAAATAAAGCCTTTAAGAAAACGACGGCGGACTGTCTTCAACATAACCCGCGCGTGAAAGAGGAATCGACCTGCCCAACACCCCTCTTGCCTAGCCGTGCAATCTTGACCCAGATTCTGTGACCAGTATGTCAATCGGGGGCGGCCTCAGAGGGATGGACGATTTCCTGAATAAAGATATGTTATTTGATAACCCCGTGACCTCGAGCCGAATTGTTTCTCTTGACGAAAATACTGGTGATTCTGAGAAGACCGCTCGAGAAGAGAAAGACCGGACCCTAGCTGGTCTGCGCTTAATAGGTGCAAAGGCAGAGAAGATACGGTCGCAAGGCAGGTCGCAGCTGTCCAACACCATTTGCTCCAGGTAAGACGGTGCGGGTTATGAAACTATCCGCTTCTTCATTCCGCGACCTCGGAAAAAAGCAAAACAAATTGTTGTTGAATCCGCCGCCGAGCTTCTTCCCTCTTTTTACCCAAATGCTGGCCGCCAGGCGAAAGAACAATGAACAGATATGGCGAGAACAACGCCGGAGAATGGATTCGGAAAAGTTGAAGCGGCCTGTCTATTCAGGCATTTCAATTTTTATAATTCCTTAACTATTCCATCCGTCTTTGGCTATGCTGATTACATTTTCTCTTGTAGACAAACCGGAGGACATGATGAGACTGGGCGACCTGATCTCTAGCCTTCCACCTCTTCCCCAGATGCCGAATCTTATGCCAAATATTAAATTCCGGACAGGAGCTGGCCAACCTTCAGTTTCTTCTGAGTAACCTTGAAGTGAAGATACGAGAGATGGAGAAGAAAGAAGAGGCCGCCCGGGTCGCGCTAGAGGTTGAAAAGAAAGAAAGACAAGAAGAGCATCTGACGATCGAGGCCCATTTAGAGGCGGCGTGGGCTGACCTAGAGACTACGCGGGCTGAGCTGGAGGCCGAGAAGAAAAGGAGGCCGGAGGAGAGCGAGAGAGCGTTGGAGGCTCGACTGGAATTTGAGAAGAAGGCGCGACTTGAAAAGTAACAGATGCTGATAGATCAAATCGCCACAGTAACCGGGTGTCTTGATAGAGAGAAAAGGATGTCCTCGAAGCTTGAGGATGACTGAAATATTATCAAAACAAATATCTTCGTATGACCAGAGAGATTGGCGAGAGCCGGCGCTCGTCTACTGATGAAAGAGCTCGGATGCTGAACCGCCCGGCTGTTGGGGCGAGCTCTAATCCCTTATTAGGGCGTCTGATCCTGCCGTGAATGATCCTGCCGGGGCCCCTTCTGCTCGTACAATCCTTGCTGCGCGGGGTAGAAAGGGACGCCGCGCGGCTTCATAGCACGCTCAATCATATCCACTATCACTCGAGTCAAATTTATAGCCTTCTTATTCAGACCGGCGACCAGGGTCGCGCGGGCTTCATCGTGAGGATAATCCCAAGAGCTGCATCAGCCATAAGCAGCTTTTAACTTTCATGAATTATGCTGGTAATAATTTTTCCTCTTGTTTACTTCCTGAGATGAACTGATGATCTGGTCTACTTCGGGTAATATTTTCTTTAGCGCCTTCTGTTGCGCTTATAATATGCATAGTTTATGCCGAATTGATGTGTAGGTCGCGCGACTAGCGCTGGATGCTTGTGATTTCTTGTCGAACTTTTACTTTCATGCTTATTACAGGTTTTTGCTTAGTCGGTCTTGCCTATGCGCAAGCTATTGCTCTTCCTTTTATCTGTGCCGCTTTGTGTTGTAATCCGCACGGCTTGACGTCATATCCGCGTAATAATTTGGTTATTTGCAGATCACTATCTCTATAAGTAGTAAGAATTACGGCGATTCATTCCATACTTTCTGAAATGGCGCGAGCTAAGCAGCAGTCGTCGCGGTCTGAGAAAGCTCACGCGGTCCGAACTGATGCGGCTTCTGCTTTTCGATCGGCCAACCATAAGGAATGCTGCTTAACTCAATGCGAGTTAGATGATTTTATTGCAGAATATATGGCTGGAAGCAATGTAAACGCCCGGCTTCCGTTACGTGACGAGCGCATAAATTCTCGTCTTCTACTAAGATCGTCATTCCGCGTCGATCACTTTAAGTATGGCTTCAGATTTCCCCTCCTCTTGAAGTCATCACTATTCTCGATCACTACGGGGTCGTGCCCAGACAGCTTCCGCCGAATTCCATCGCCTCTATTATAGTTTTATCTCGTATCTGCTGTCAGAACGAGTTACTTTTTGATTTCTTTGTTTCGAAACTTCTTTTCCGTGCGGTCTACTCCGGACGCCGGAACTTATGTTTTTAGAGGTCATATCTATTTTGGATGCCGAGGAATGAAAGTTGTGAACCTTGCGAACAAGGTTGCGAGCTGGTCCGAGCGGTATGCTATGTTCGAAGGCCCCTAGGGCTGCTGCAGGTCAACCGCAAGCGAGGAGTGCGGCGGACTTCAAGTCGGTTAAGCTCGGAGAAGCGGAGCAGAAGATCTTCGAATCCTTGGTGAATGAGCGACTTGATGTGAACTATTACATTCCATTGTTCGTGGAGCTGGCGGATGTTCGCCCGGAGGACAGTAAGCTTCTCCTCAACTCGTCTTTTTGTAACCGCGCAGACTGTTCTCTTAAGCCTTAAATTCCTGCAGCTGCCCCAGTCGTTCCTTTGAACAAGCCGGTTACTCCGGCCGCTCCAGTTCTGACCCAAAGGGAGAAAAGACAAAAGAAATCCGACCCGCAGTGGTCTGAAGATGAGAGCTCGGCCTCTTCGGGCGAGTTCGAGTTTCTTCATTCTTGCAGTAATCTGCGCGATCTGAAGGGAAAGCCGACGGTCCTTTGGCATAAGGATGGTGAATGCGTGCAGTTATCCACTGCTCTCCCATTCTGGGGGAGTGGGAAAATTAGCCGGCATGCGTTAGCCGCCGGGGCTGCCATGTATGGCCGAAAAACTTTGAAGAGATTGAAGAGAGTTCCAGAAGAGGAACTTTCCAGAGTAGACGCACAGGCCGGCGCCTGGGGTTTTGCGGCCAACCATTTTATGGCCCTTTCGTATAAACAATGGTATCGGCCCATACTTATCTGGAGAAGAAGTTCGCCGACCAGGCCGATGAGAATGCTAAGCTTAAGGAGATTATTGCGGTAAGTTTTGACAAACACTTCGGGCTTATCATTTTCAGGCCGCGCGACCTGATATCTATCCTCTTGTTGTAGCATCAATATGACACGGACAACCCGGATTTCCAAGACAAGGTCTTCCCTCATGTAGCTGAAGGGTTGATGGTGCTCTGAATCATTTACGAGATCGGGATGGCCTGGCCGTTGGCTTTGAGGATACAACCTTCCCGGATCTTTATCCCGGCCTGAAGGACAAATTAAACGAAATTACCCCGCCGAGCCAAGGGGAAAGACAAGGTCGAATCCAGCGGTAGCGAGGAAGAAAGTAGTGATGAAGAAGCCGAAAAAGAGCCCGCCACGGATGTCGAAGGAGAAAAAGATGGCTCTGATGTAGAATCCAGCGATTCTGAAGAGACCGGACGGTCTCGAACTCGCAAGTCGCGGCGGCTCAGGTACTTCGGAAAGCTCGAGTGGTAGCTCCTCGGGTTCCTCCACTCCCAGCAGAGGTTATTCGCCTGACGTGGATATTACTGGCGATGAAGATTCGACCTCTCCTGCGACCAAGAAACTCAAGCCGGACGAGTAGCTCCCTTTTGTAATTTTCTTTTTTGTTTTTTACTTTTGCATGACCGACGGTTTGGTTTTGTTAACCGGTCGGTTATGAATCAATGTAAATATATTTTGAAAACGAAATTGTTGAGGCTGAGATCGCTCCTCCGAAGGAAACCGGAGGCTGCGGGTTGTCGGTTACTTTTTAAGTAGAAAAAAGGGAGACCGCTGGCAGCGGTCAAAACCAGACTTCGCCCGCCGCGGCGAATGCCACTCTTGCGACGGGCTTTCCTTTGATTACAAAAAGAGGTTACAGCGGGCTGCAAGTGCAGGAAAAAAGAAGCCGGCCGGTCAGACAGTCCGCAAGACGGGAAACTTGAGTCCGCAGCTCAAACAAGCGAGCTCCCAGATTCAAGTGTGTGTGTCTTGTGAACAGTGCCGCCCCCTATTTATAGGCTTGGGGGCCTGCCCGAGCGGGCAGGGATAAAATAACCGCCTGCCCGGGTACAGGAGAAACGGGCAGGCGGTGACGGGATACACAAAAAGGAGAAGTAAATAAGCCGCGCGACTTGGCGGCTTGCCCTTCCGACTTGTCTGACCAGTAGCTAGAGATGAGGAGGCCAAGGCGATGAGGCTACCCGCTCGGTCTCTGCTATGAAAACCGCGGCTTGTTCTTTGACTTTGGACCTTGGCTGCCTCTATTGCATAGGCCGCGCGACTTCCGACTTGAGACCGCGGCTTGTCCTGTTGGACTTGGGCTCTGATTACCTTTAGTACTTGGAGGCGGCCTGAGTTGTCACAGACCGTCCGGCCTGTGCTAGCCGGAGTAGATAGACATCGTTTTGACCTGAACCGGGCGACTTAGACCCGCAAACCGCGCGGTCTGGGAGTAACCCTCCTGGAAGCGGTTTCCCGGGTAAACATAATCCCCGCATATTTTTAAATTTCCGTGAAGATTTCGAAAAATATCAGTGCTAGCCGGAGATCGCGCCGACTTCACCCTGCTGGTTATAAATGCTCCAGAAGCTTCGACTCTGGCATAACTCTATTGTTACCACGAGTCACTATTCGCCTGTTGCGGTTAGAACTTTCGGTTTGCTCAACTCGAGAAAGATGGTGAACCTGATGGCTGAACTCGAGCTTCTTGAGAAGTCCGGAAAGAACCGTGATAGAGACCGCTCGAAAGAGAAGAAGAAGAAGAAGACGAAGCGGCCTGATAAGACGGTAACAATTGCCTTTACGAATAAACCGACCGACCTGCCTGTAGGTTTAACAATTGCTTTATCATCTAAACAGGAGGATAGACCGACCGAACTGCTCCCTGAGCCAGCAGTTGTTCCGCCGACTAAGGATGGAGCGGGCAGCTCGAATCCGCCCCCAATCTTCTCTGTCCAGGGAAACAACCCGCCTTCTCCGCCGGGTAGGACAGACCTGGAAGCTGCTTCCTCGAAAGGCGACGGGGATGAGTCCTTCAAGATGGAAGTTACCCCGTCAGGGGTCTTTCATTTGAAGATAAGGGATGAAGCGGGAGAAGCAGTTGACTCCCCAAGCCGGACGGTCTGGATTCTCCCATAATCAATGTTGAGGACAGCCCGGACAAGCCAACCGTCCCGAAGTCGAAGAAGAGGAAGATGGAGGAGTCCGCTGCGGACAGGCTCCTCCAAAAAATGAAGAAGCTTAAGGCCAAGAATAAGGGGGCCTCTGGTAAATCGAGAGCGGTCAGGCTGCAGGGCAAATCGCGTGAGAATGAGGTCTCGGAAGGCCTGACCACTCCCTCCCCTCAAGCCGAACGACCAGGCTCTGGTTGATGCGCATATGTTTTCTGTGAGCGACCTTCTCAAAGATTTGGCTCTTTTCAGAAGCAGGATGACCAGCTGGGAACTTTCGCCGAACACTGCAGGCTGCCAACCCGCCAGGGGAAAAAAGATCCGCTCTGTCCGAGGATGTGACCAGCCTTAAGGAGACACATCCTCCCTAAGGTCGCTGCTGCAGAATCCATACCGCCTCTGTCGTCCCGTGATTGCCGGTCTGCGATTTATGCAGGTGAAGGCGGAGCGGGTAAGAGATCAACTCGCAAGGGCCAGCCCCCGCCAGGAGCCCAACCTCTTGCTTCAAGGTAAAAAGGCAGCGGATTTTCCATTCCGTTCATTTTTTCATGCCGCGACCTCGAAACAAGTCGCTGCGCTTGCGTTATTGAATCCAGCGCCTAGCTTCTTTTCCTCCGGCTACTCAATTCTCTGCTGCTAAGCGGAGGCAAAGTGAAAGATCGTGGAGAGAAACAAACACAGGAAATTCGATACCGAGCTAACAAGCGACCTGCCCGCACGAGTTCAATTCAAACCGCCGCGGCTCGGTAGCGAAGGAAAATTTAATGAAAGCGGTTTTCATGTGAAACAATTTTTGACCGTTTCTCTTTTTCGTAAGTCCCGGAGCCGGGTGAACTGGGTGTCCTACCTTCCTCCCTTTGAACCACCTCTACTGCGCTCCCCTCTCCCGGATACTCGGATGGAGACCGAGATGTCCCAGCTTCAGAATAATCTGGAGACGCTTGCCAAGCAGCTGAGGGCAGTGGAGGAGAGGGAGAAAGTCGCCCAGGACGAGAAAGCCGCGATTCGGGTAGAGCTGGAAGCCGAAGCGGAGAGAGCGCCGGGAGAAAGAGAAGGAGCAGACAGGACCCAGGGTGGCAGCGCTGACCGCCCGGATTGATCGCGGGAAGAAGGAAGTCCGCAAGCTCGAAGATGACTGTGCCTACTATAGAGACAAATACCTGCATCTGGCCAAGGAAAGCCGGCGGAAGTCGGCGCCCTTTAAACACGGTTGATGAAGGCCGGCGAGGGTCAATCCGCCCGGATGCAGGTGACGAGCTCGTCTCTTCCTGCAGCCGGGACAATCCGCCCAGTTGCTAGTGTTCATGAGTCCGCAGCGAACTTACCTACTCGCACGATTCCTGCATCGCGGGTGGAGAGAGACGCCGCGCGGATTCATAGCATGATCAACCGCCTTAATCATAATATGAACCAAATGCAGGGGACTGTCCTTCAGATTGGCGATCATGTCGCGCGGCTTCACAGAGAGGATGACCCGAACGATACCCGCCAGTAATGAGCGGTGTTGGGATACAAACTTTGTAATATGGTTTCAATTCGGTCCTTTGGATAATTCGCCTGAATCTGATTTTGTGATATATCGACCTGTTTACTCAGGCCGTGCGGCTTCAATATTCAATTTTACTTTTTTAGCCTTCATGCTGTTGATTGATGCCTGAGTTATTTTTCATAAGCCGCTCGGCTTGCCTTCGTGGCTTTGTAATTCGCTTTTTTTCAATTTATGCAATCCATCGCTGACTTTTGTGATGATATATTCGCGCGGGTTGATCATCTAGCCGCGATTTGACCTTTGCTAAGTGCAGATCATCCGTTCTTATAAGTAGCGTCCTTCCGAAGTTCTTCTTACCAGAATTTCGAGATGGGAGCAAAGCGCCAGTCGAAGCGACATGCGAAGACCCCAGCTACCCGCTCTGAAGCCGCCGTTGCCTTCCACTCTCTGCTGATCTTGAGGAGTGTCGATTAACGAAAGCCGAATTGGACGAGTTCGTTGAAAAACATATGATCGACAGCCCGCTGCTTGCGCGACTTTCCGCTCCGTGATGAGCGGATGAACTCGTCCGGTCCAAACCTCATCGCGATCCCAATCGATCACTTCGATTGCGGATTCAAATTCCCGATCCCAATGGAGCTCGCCATGGTCTTCGACCACTATGGAGTTGTTCCGGGCCAGATTTCTCCCCAACTCGATGGCCGGGATATGCAGCTTTATCTCTTACCTTCGATCTGAGAGAGTCCGCTTCTCCATGGAATCTCTTCAGGAAGATATTCTCAGTTCGGGGCCATCCCGGACTCTGAATCGGACGTCTTCAAAGGCCACCTCTACTTCGGTTGCCGCGGGTTGAAGATGGTCAACCTGGCGAACAAGGTAACTGCCTGGTCGGAGAGGTACCTGATCTTCGAAGGCCGGCTGGGCCTGTTGAACCCGAACCCGCAGGTGCGGCCTGAGGAGGCTTTTCAGCCAGTGCCAATCAGCGAGGTGGAGAAAGGGATCTGTAAGCTCCTCAAGGATGAGCGGCTTAACATAAGCTACTACATCCCTCTGCTTGCCGAACTGGAGAACGTTCGGCTTGAAGATAGTAAGCTTCTCTTTGCCTCCGACTTGAATGCTAACCGCTTGATTTCTTGTGCTGACTCTTCTTGTTTTATAGCCCAAGCCGTGGTTCCTGTTAACAAGCCGGTCAGTCCGTCCGGTCTGGTCCTGACCCAGACGGAGAAAAAGAAAGAGGCAAGCCAGGAACAAGCCGCTGCCATCTGATGGGGAGGATTCGGGCTCCTTGGGCGACTTCGCCGCCCTCCGATCTTTCAGCAAGGTGAAGGACCTGAAGGGCTGCCCGGTTTTGACCTGGCACCAGAACGGCGACAGCGTCCAGATCTCTACCCGCGCTTCCCCACTGGGCGAGCGAGAAGTCGGGTCGGCATGCTGAGGCCGCCAGCATTGGCATGTTCGGCCGGCGGAACTTCAGGAGGCTAAGGAAAGTTCCTGTGGAGGAGCTCGCCAGGGAGGCCGCGCGGGTAGCTGCCGAGAGTTTTACCACAAAACGCCTTTTATGGGGATGACCCTGAAAAGGTTGACCAGAGATAACAGCCTTCAAGAGAAGGAAATCGCCGAATTAAAAAGGAGAATGAGCGGTTAAAGGAAGCCGAGTTGGTAAGTTATCACCTGGCCAGCTTTAATACCGATGTTCTCAAACCGCCCGGTCTTACCTTACTCTCTTCTTTCTGCAGGCTAATATGATGAGACCGACCCGGTTTATCAGCAAGAACTCTTCCCTCATGTCGCCGAGGGAATTGAAAATGCTTTTAAACCGCTTGCGGGAGCTCAAAGGGTTCGCGCCCGGTTTTGAGCATTTCACCTTTTCTTGGATGCTTACCCGACCTGCAGAAGAAGCTGGAAAAGATCAGGCGGAAGGCCAAGGGGAAGAACAAGGTCGATGGATCCAGCTCGGAAGAGAGTGAAGATGAGGACGTCCGAGGCCGAAGAACCCGAAGCGGCCAAGAGTGGTGAAGGTAGCTCAGAGTCCTAACCCAGCGATTCTGAAGAAGATGCTGGTCGCAAGTCGGGCGAGTTGAGCAGCTCATCCTCGTCGGGCAGCGAAGGCTATTCTCCCGATGTTTCGGTCGACGGCAGCGAACATTCAAGTGCTCCTGCATCTAAGAAACTCAAGTCGCACGATCAATAGATGTATTTTGTTTTTTATTTTGAATAGCCGCCGGCTTGATGTTGTTAGCCGGACGGCTTAAAATACAATGTAAACAGCGTTTTATTGAAATGAAAAGTTTTTACTTATCTGTCCGTCTACCTTCTGCGACTTATTTGTATTTGCTTGTGATTTCTCTGTATTGAATCTTACCAAATCGTGCGCCTTAGTGTTTAATCTATCAGGTTTGGATAGCGATCTCCCCGAGACTCCGTTAAAGTATCTGAAAAATACTGGCACAGCCCGCTCCTGTTAATCCGCGTCGAATTTATTTGATTTGTTCTGAAGAAGAGCTGACTTATTTCGAATGTGTACATTCCGGAAACCGGGCGCAATCAAGCCGCGTGGTTGCTACTAGACCCGGCATACTTGCTTTCCGGGATAGAGGGCAAGTCTTCGCGAATGCAATCAGATAACCGATCCAGTATTTTGAAATAACCAAGTCGTGCGACTATAAAGAGAATATCCGATCTCAAGAAGACCAATCGATAGATCGTGCGGTTAGTACTTAATCCGCAAACTGCATATTAAATTTGTACGATTAGCAGGCATAATACTTGTAGTGAAAATTATAACCGTCTTGAACAACAAGCCGCACGAACTGTGCATTAAATTCGTATGATGAGCAGGCATAATACTTGTAGTGAAAATTATAACCATCTTGAACAACAAGCCGCACGAACTGTGCATTAAATTCGTATGATGAGCAGGCATAATACTTGTAGTGAAAATTATAACCGTCTTGAACAACAAGCCGCACGAACTGTGCATTAAATTCGTATGATGAGCAGGCATAATACTTGTAGTGAAAATTATAACTGCCTGATTTAAAAGATCCTGTGATTATCTGATCGGATTGAATGGAAACCCATAAGGATGATAAAATTCATAATCCGGATGATAAGATCGGCCGATCATGATTATGCTTGCTCCCCTGATATTCAGCTTGATACCTTAATGATACCCAGTTTTATTTCAAGCCGTCCGGTTTGAAAGATTGAGCCGCATGACAACCTTGGAACCTGCTAATTTTGAGACCGCCTGGTTTAATTACCAGACCGCCTGGTTTATTAACCAGACCGCCTGAAAGGCTTGGTATCTGCTTATTTCAAACCGCACGGTTTGATCATCAAGTCGTCCGGTTTGTGCTATATGTATAGGAATCCTGCTTTCTTCTCCAAACGGTCTATAGTGACCATATGGAATGAGATAATCTCTTATAATGTTATAAAGATGACTACAGACTCAGATGACCAAGTGGGCAGGTGGGCCTAGGCGGCGAACATTGCTTTCCTCAAGCGGTCATAAAAGCTGTATAAATAAAGAGAAGAAAGTACAGACCCAGACGGACCAAGTGGGCAGGTGGGCCTAGGCGGCGAACATTGCTTTCCTCAAGTGGTCATAAGGGCTGTAAGCGACTCGGCTGCTCTCTTGCCTAGGGTTACAAGCCGAGTTGATCAATTGGGCAGGTGTGGTTATTGCCGCGGGGGCTATACCGACATTGCTTTCCTCAGAGAGATCAACTTAGTTGTGGGTCCCGCCTAGGCATCGCTCGAGAGTACCTTGGAGTATTCGATAGTCACAGACTAAGATGATCAGTTGGGCAGGTGTGGTTATGCCGCGGGGGCTATACCGACATTGCTTTCCTCAGAAGGATCATCACAGCTGTAATTATATCCCCTCGGGGCATGATAGAGCCAACATTCACCTAGACCTCCCTTGATGCAGGGGTGTGTCGGATATCCGCCGGGATCCAAGGTTCTGAAGACCACCGCTCGGGAATTGGCAAGCCACCACTACATGTGTGCGAAAACTCCCCGCTACACACGATCTTTATGGTTTTACGCTAATGACTACAATCCGAGGGAGTTCAAGCAGAACTTGGCGATGTCTCCGCGGTTCAGTGAGTTTGATAGATATGAGAGAGTACAAAGAGGAAAATATCAGACATGGAGAAGTGTCAGTATGGTGCTTTTTTATTAAAATATCTCAAAAAACTGCAGGAATAAAAGGACATTTCAAGGATAGAACCGTTTGAGGTCGTCGCCACTCCAGGTGCGCGGGATGTCTTCTCCGTCACTTGTTTGGAGGTGATAAGCTCCACTTTTTAGTACCTCCTTGATGATGAAAGGTCCAGCCCAATTCGGATCTAGCTTCCCGACGCTACCCATTCGGGCCACTGCATCAACTTTCTTTAACACAAGGTCGCCGACCCGCAAAATGTTTTACCCTGACATTTTTGTCAAAGTACTTTGCCATCCTTCTTTTGACCTCTTCTTGCCTGATTGTAGCCTCATCCTGAAGTTCTTCGATTAGGTCCAAACTACACTTGAGAGCCTCGTCATTGCATTCTACCCATGCTTCTCCTCCTTCTTTTCCGAACATAACTCTTGGAGTGACCACCTCAAACTCTACAGGAACGACGGCCTCCGAGCCATGAGACAACTTGAATGGTGTCTCCCCTGTGGCTGAGGACGGGGTAGTACGAAGAGTCCAAAGAATGGAAGGAAGCTGATCCGCCCAGTTTCCTTTTGATTTAGGACTCTTTTCATCAAGAGTTGTCGGATTTGCCTGTTTGCTGCTTCTACTTGCCCATTTGTTCTCGGATGATGTACCGAGGCGAACCGAAGATCAATCCGACCTGATCACAAAATTTTTCATCTCTGGATTATTGAACTGTGGACCATTATCGGTGACGATTGCCAACGGTATTCCATGCCGGCAAACTATTTCCCCCCAGATGAAGTTTCTGACCAATTTGGGTAGTAGTTTTCGCTAATGCTTTGGCCTCGATCCACTTACTGAAATAGTCGATCATTACAATGATAAAGCGTCGCTGACCACTGGCCATTGGAAAAGGTCCCATAAGATCCATTCCCCATACTGCAAAAGGCCACGGCGCGGTTATCGACCTGAGTGACTGAGCAGGCAAATGCTGAAGAGGATGCGAACTTTTGGCACTAGACACATCGCCTGGCAAATGCTTCAGCATCTTTCCTCATGGTCGGCCAAAAATATCCCTGCCGCAAGATCCTTTTCTCCAAAGTCTTTGCTCCTGAATGACTACCGCACTCTCCCGAATGAATTTCCTGAAGTATAGCCGGACCTCCTCTTCTGAAGCGCACCGTGCTGAGGGAGAAATCAGAGTTTTCCTATACAAGACTCCTGCCATCAAGTAGTAGTAGGCTGCCTTTCTTCTGAATCTATTTCTGTCCTTGATTGACGAATGAAACTCCCCTTTTGACAGAAATAGTTCATAAGGATCTTTCGAGGAAGGATTTTGATCGATCTGCATGAGCTCCTCTTCTTCCGTCCCATCTGTTGCTGGATGAAAAAGTTCTGAGGTCACCCCTCCGGACGGAAGACCAAACTTTGATAATTTGTCTGCCTCTTCATTCTATGTTCTCGGAATGTGTTCGATGATGAAGGATTTGAATCTCCCAATTTCTTTCTTCGCTAGGAATAGATATTTTCTCAACATCGGTTCTCTTGTTTCATAATTCCCCAGAACCTGCGAGGCCATCACAAGAGAATCAGTTTTCACATGAACATGTTCTATCCCAAGCTCCTTCGCGAGTCTCAAGCCAGCCAAGAACGCTTCGTATTCGGCCTGGTTATTTGTAACTGAAAAGAAGAATTTGATAGCCTGCTCCAGCCTGACGCCATTTGGACTGATCAGAACCACTCCGGCTCCCACGGAGTTTCTGCCAGAAGCCCCATCCACATAAATGATCCAAGCCAAGGGAGATTGTACTCTCTGTTCTGGATTAGACTCTGTCGTGTCCACCAAGAAATCTGCCAATACTTGTGCCTTTATTGCCGTTCTGGGAACATATGATATTTCGAACTCGCTTAGCTCAATTGCCCATTTAGCCAACCTTCCTGAATGATCCGGCTTTTCCAAGATGCTCTTTAGTGGATGGTCCGAGACCACCTGAATGGAATGAGCCTGAAAATAGGGCGGAGCCTTCGTGATGACATGACCAAAGCCAAGGCCAGCTTCTCCAGGATCGAATATCTGGTTTCTGCATCTTTAAGGATGTGGCTAACGTAATATATTGGAAAACTGCTTCCTCTTTTCCTCCCGAACGAGGACAGAACTTACTGCATCTGGTCCGACTCCCAGATATAAGAAAAGATCTCCCCCTCACGGGGACTTTGAAGTAACGGAGTTGAAGTTAATTGCTCCTTTAACTGCTCGAAAGCCCTGTCACATTCTTTGCTCCATTCGAATTTCGATCCCCCTCGTAGTATTTTGAAGAATGGGGCACTTTTATCTCCAGATTTAGAGATAAACCTGCTCAATCCTGCCAGTCTTCCCCCAAGTTGTTGAACTTCTTTAGTATTTGAGGAGGGGTCATATCAAGGATAGCTTTCACTTTATCCGGGTTTGGCGCAAGGCCATCAGGAGTTAAAAGATGCCCGAGAAATTTTCCTTTGCTTGCTCCGAATACACATTTTAATGAGTTTAGTTTTAACTTGAACCTCCGTAGAGTAGCGAACGTCTCTACGAGGTCTTCCAAGTGTAACGAGAATGTTTTGCTTTTTAGAAGAAGGTCATCAACGTAGACTTCGAGGTTCCTGCCCTTTTGATTTTTAAAAACGGTATCCATCATTCGTTGGTATGTTGCGCCCGCATTTTTGAGACCGAAAGGCATTACGAGATAACAGTAACACCCATCGTTCGTGATGAATGAGGTATGCGGGATATCAGGTTTATGCATTTTGATTTGATGATACCCAGAGAAGGCATCGAGGAAACTCATAAAACCATACCCAACCGCGGAATCAACTAAAACATCTATCCGAGGCAAAGGGTAACAATCTTTAGGGCACGCTTTATTGAGTTTGGTGAAGTCTACGCACATGCGCCACTTCCCACCAGATTTTTTGACCATTACAACGTTCAACATCCACGTGGGATATTGAATCTCAGAAATAAAACCAGCTTTTAGGAGTTTGGAAACCTCCTCTCTGATGGGCAACGCCAGCTTGGTCGCCACTTCTCTTTTCTTCTGCTGGACGGGCTTGAACTCAGGAGACACATTGAGATGATGGCAAGCCACGTCCGGATCCACCCCTGACATGTCCTCCGCTGACCAAGCGAAGACATCCAGATTCTTCAGCAGGCAGGAGATTAGCTCCGCTTTCTCCTCCTCTTGCAATTCAGCGTTGATGACTAGTTTCTTTTCTGTCTCCTCAGCAACAGGAACTTCTTGGGTCGCTTGGGCAGGTTCCAAGTGAGCCCCTTCTCGATCCTTCTCTTCCTCTGCAGGCCCTGAAGATTCAGCAATCATCAAAACCTCAGCCTCGGCCTCGGGAAGTGGAACGTCAGTGATCACGTTGACAGTTCGGACGTAGCACTCCCGAGCCACCTTTGGGTTGCTCCTGACCCGATATTGTTTCCCTTCTGCGGCGAACTTGAGAGCGAGGTGAAAAGTAGATACTACCGCTCTGTATGCGTTGAGAATCGGCCTCCCGAAGATAGCACAGTAGTTGCTCGGGGCGTCCACCACCACAAATTGACCAACTTTATCACCCCTCCAAGAGAGACCAGGAGCTTCACTGAACCCTCTACTTCCTTCTTCTCCCCAGAAAAGCCATAGAGGGGCCCATCGGTGGAAAGCAGCTGCTTTCCAGTCTTCAGGGCCTCGAAAGTTGGGCGGAAAAGGAGGTTGACGGAGCTGCCAGTATCAACCAGAATCTTGTGGACCGTGTAGTTTTCGATGACGGCCTTGATGACCACCGCGTCATCGAAAGGATTAGCATTAGGGGGAAGGTCATCCTGACCAAACGTGACGACAGTGCTTTCGGGAGGAGAACTTGTTGTGGCTGCCACTTCCTGTTTTAGAACTCTTGCAATACTGGATTTGCGTGATGATTCCGCTCCAGCTCCCCCATGGATACAATAGATGTCCCCCAAGGGGCCCACATCATTGACTTCGATGCATTCGATGGAGGGATGGATGTCACCATAACAGCCGGCGTCCTCGACGTCGGCACACTCCCAGGTCACTTCTACTGTTTCTTTCTCCTTTCTCTTCTCGGTGGCTGGCTCAGCAATTTTATCTTTCTGAATCAGACCCCGGAGCTTTCCTTCTCCCAGGAGCCTTTCTATAAGCAGACGAAGGCCCGACAATCATCAGTCAAATGTCCCCTCTCTTTATGGTATTCACAATAAAGGTTCGGATTTCGACTATGAACATCCGACTTCAGAGGAGCAGGCCTTTTGAAATCTGGCCTCTTTTGCAGAATTTGGACTACCTCGTCCATGGTGACATTCAGGGGGGTGAACGAGTCTTGCGAATTATCGTATTGAGTTGATGGAAGGACTGGAGGTGGCTGCGCGGCATACTGTGGTAAGTATACCGGCATGATCTGCGGAAGGAGAGCGGATGGAGCGGGAGCGATGGCCAGCGGTGGTTTCTGATCTTGAAATCGCTGATGGCCCATAAATGGTTGTTTATTTTTGAAGTTCCTCCCCCTTTGGGAGCGGGGTTCGAAGTGGGACTGATTTGATGGTGGACGATGGAAGGATGTATTTGATGGCTCCTTGTCGCTTACCAACTTCGCGACGTAATCTGGATTGCTCTTTTCTCCTCTGATAAACATATTTGCCAGACTTATCATCTCTTGATAAGTCCTGGGCTCCCTTATATTTGCTTCAAACTTTAGGGGGCCCTCCCTCAGGCCATGGATGAGGGCAACCCTATACAGCTCCGGGCCCACATTCTGGATTTCCATGATCTCTCTTTGGAATCGATCCACAAAATGGGCCCATGTTTCGCCTTCCCGTAGTTTTATATCAAAGAGGGCCGCCGGGCCACTCTTTCTTTTCTTCGAGGTGGAGAATCTTAGCAGGAATTCTTTTCGCAGCTCCGCGAAACAATGGATTGACCTGGGGTGCAATCCATAGAACCATTCCCTCGCTTGTCCTTCAAAGGAGGTTACGAGAAGCTTGCATTTGGTGGCATCGGTCAGGGTTCTGAGAGCAACGGCTGACTCAAAAGCTTGCAAATGAACCGTTGGGTCAGTCTCTCCATTGAACGCTGGCAGGCGAGGTTCCCTGAAATTATTAGGGGCAGGTTCCCCCCTGACTTCGTCCACAAAGGGAGAGGTCTCTTCCATGTCTTCATATTGAGGTGTAGGGTAATAAGCCGCTGGAGCTTGCGGCTATTTGCGGACAGGCCGCCTGATGAGAAGACCGGGCGGCTACTTCTGGCGGGTAGGAGTGATGGATGGGCACTTCAGGCGGGTAGGAAAGACGAGCCGCGCCTTCCGGCGGGTAGGAAAGACGGGCAGCATGGGAAGTCGCTCCCTGGAAGTCGAGGACTCGAGCTGGCATGTTGTGCGCGGCTTGATAGAAGTTTTCCCTAGCCACAGGGTCTTCTTGATGGAGCTGGAAGTTAGCGACTTGCGGTAGCGAGTATGGAGGAGGTGGAGGAAGGACCGGGGTACCCGCCGGATTAGTCGCGGCCTGTTGCGGGACTAATCGCTCAGTCAGTATTGCTAAAGTCCGACTGATCTCTTCAAGTCGCTGATCAGTGGCCCGCTGAGCCCGCTCGGCTTCTCTCTTTGATTGCTCCAGGGCTTCCCATAGAGAATCCTCGCTATGATCGGAGCGGTCTCCAAGGGGGAACTGACGGTCTGACATTATAGTGGAAAAGGGATTTCGCCGACAATCCGCGATCTGAAGGCCGCGTGTTTCTGTTGTGGCTGAGATCGCTCCTCCGAAGGAAACCGGAGGCTGCGGGTTGTCGGTTACTTTTTAAGTAGAAAAAAGGGAGCCCGCTGGTAGCGGTCAAAACCAGACTTCGCCCGCCGCGGCGAATGCCACTCTTGCGACGGGCTTTCCTTTGATTACAAAAAAGAGGTTACAGCGGGCTGCAAGTGCAGGAAAAAAGAAGCCGGCCGGTCAGACAGTCCGCAAGACGGGAAACTTGAGTCCGCAGCTCAAACAAGCGAGCTCCCAGATTCAAGTGTGTGTGTCTTGTGAACAGTGCCGCCCCCTATTTATAGGCTTGGGGGCCTGCCCGAGCGGGCAGGGATAAAATAACCGCCTGCCCGGGTACAGGAGAAACGGGCAGGCGGTGACGGGATACACAAAAAGGAGAAGTAAATAAGCCGCGCGACTTGGCGGCTTGCCCTTCCGACTTGTCTGACCAGTAGCTAGAGATGAGGAGGCCAAGGCGATGAGGCTACCCGCTCGGTCTCTGCTATGAAACCGCGGCTTGTTCTTTGACTTTGGACCTTGGCTGCCTCTATTGCATAGGCCGCGCGACTTCCGACTTGAGACCGCGGCTTGTCCTGTTGGACTTGGGCTCTGATTACCTTTAGTACTTGGAGGCGGCCTGAGTTGTCACAGACCGTCCGGCCTGTGCTAGCCGGAGTCGATAGACATCGTTTTGACCTGAACCGGGCGACTTAGACCCGCAAACCGCGCGGTCTGGCAGTAACCCTCCTGGAAGCGGTTTCCCGGGTAAACAGAAATGGAAAACTTTTACCTGTTCAGCGGTTTGTCTTTACTTACTTGTGTTCACTGCGATCTCCTTCTGTGTTAGATAATTGACCCTTCTAACCAAGTCGTGCGACTTAATATTTAACTCACTCGGTTAGGATAATGATCTTCATAGGATTCCGGTAAAGTAATCATTAGCAGAAAACCCAATCTCATAGCTTGCTTCTTCAATCCGGATCGAGCTGACTTGATTCATCCCGAGAAGGTGTTAACTTATTATGAATATATTATGATATCCAGGGTGCCGGACATAACCAAGCCGCGCGGTTGTTACTAGATTCTGCATACTTGTTTTTCAGGATAAAGAATGCCAAGTCGAACAACCCACAGACCGAGCGGCCAGTATTTTAACTCAAATGACTCGCAATTGAGATTGCTGCAAGCCCCATCTCCGTGAATATAGCTATAACCGATAAGGGAATTGACAAAACCAAGCCGTGCGACTATATCCTGGCTTTTGTAAGGCAAAATACGAAATCATAAGAAAAATAGTTGATAGACCGCACGATTAACATTTAACCAGAACGATTCATATGACAGCTTTACATAACATCAGCTAATAACCCGCACGGACTACCTATAATTTATGCGGTTAGCAGCTTTGATACTTGCAATGAGAATCATAATTGCTTGATCGAGAAGAGCCAGTTATTAGCCGAACGAATTGAATTGAAATCCATAAATATAGATCCATGACCCGAATGGCGAGGTCGACCGATCATGATTATTCTCGATCCCCCAATATTTGCCTTGTGAGTTTTTATTGTCCTGTTTATTTCGGACCGTCCGGTCTGAAAACCACACTGCATGGCATCTTTGGGACCTGTTCATTCTAAACCGCCCGGTTTGATAACCAGACATCCTGATAAATACTTATTTCAAACCGCCCGGTTTGAGTATAAAGTTGGCCGGTTTGTGATGCACATATGAATCCTGCTTTTTTCTTCAAATGGTCTAGAATGACCATATACGATGAGATAATTCCCTGTAATGAAAAAGATGACTACAGACCCAGATGACCAAGTGGGCAGGTGTGCCCAGGCGGCGAACATTGCTTTCCTCAAGTGGTCATAAGGGTTGTAAGTGACTCGACTGCTCTCCTGCTTGGGGGTCACAAGCTGAGTCGATCAATTGGGCAGGTGTGGTTATGCCGTGGGGGCTTTACCGACATTGCTTTCCTCAGAGGGATCAACTCAGTTGTGGGTTGTAAATGACTCGACTACTCTCCCGCCTGGGGTTACAAGCCTAGTTGATCAATTGGGCAGGTGTGGTTATGCCGCGGGGGCTTTACCGACATTGCTTTCCTCAGAGGGATCAACTCAGTTGTGGGTTCCGCACAGGCGTTGCTTGAGAGTACCTTGGAGTATTCTATGGTTATAGACTAAGATGACCAGTTGGGCTGGTGTGGTTATGCCGCGGGGGCTCTACCGACATTGCTTTCCTCAGAAAGATCATCAAAGTTATAACCATATCCCTTTCGGAGTATGATAGAGCTAACAATCACCCGGACTTGGTGCGTTAGATATCAACCGAGATCTGAGATTATGAAGACCACCGCACGGGAATTGGCAAGCTGCCACTACACATGTGCGAAAACTCCCCGCTACATGTGGTCGACGTGGGCTTATACTAATGACTACAATCTGAGGGGGTTCAAGCAGAATTCAGCGATGTCTCCGCGGTTCAGTGAGTTTGTTATATAAAGAAAGTAAGAAAAATTTAGACAAGAAGAAGTGTCAGTACGGGGCTTTTCATTGAATATCTAAAAAATGCTTAAAATGAAGAAAACATTTTTTAAGTTTAAAAACGTTTGAGATCGTCACCTCTCCAAGTGCGTGAGATGTCTTCTCCGTCGCTTGTTTGGAGGCGGGTAGGCCCCATTTCTCAAGGCCTCTTTGATGATGAATGACCCTGCCCAGTTGGGATTCAGCTTTCCAATATTGCCAGATGTGGCTGCAGCATCTACCTTCTTTAGTACCAAATCCCCGACTGCAAACTGTTTTACCCTGACATTCTTGTCAAAGTATTTTGACATCTTCCTTTTGACTTCTGCCTGTCTGATTGTTGCTTCGTCCTGAAGTTCTTCGATCATATCCAAACTATACTTGATAGCCTCATCATTTTCATCTATCCATGCTTCTCCTCCCTCCTTTGCATACACTACTCTTGGAGTGACCACCTCAAACTCTATAGGAACAACAGCCTCTGAACCATGGATAGTTTGAATGGTGTTTCTCCCGTAGCAGAAGATGGGGTGGTACTAAGAGTCCAAAGGATAGAAGGGAGTTGGTCTGCCCAATTTCCTCTTTGATTCAAGACCCTCTTCATCAAGAGTTGCTGAATCTGCCGATTCGCTGCTTCTACCTGACCATTTGTTCTTGGATGATGCACTGAAGCAAACCGAAGATCAATCCTCACCTGATCGCAAAAATTTATCATCTCTGGATTGTTAAATTGCGGACCATTGTCGGTGACAATTGCCAGCAGAATCCCATGCCGGCAGACTATCTCTCCCCAGATGAAGTTCCGGATAATTTGAGTTGTAGTTTTTGCCAATGCTTTTGCCTCAATCCATTTGCTGAAGTAGTCGATCATTACAATGATAAAACGTCGCTGGCCACTGGCTACTGGGAAGGGTCCGATAAGATCCATTCCCCATACTGCGAAGGGCCACGGCGTAGTTATTGATCTGAGTGACTGAGCAGGCAAATGCTGAAGAGGAGCGAACTTTTGACACTGAACACACCGCTTGGCAAATGCTTCAGCGTCCTTTCACATGGTTGGCCAAAAATATCCTTGCCTCAAAATCCTCTTTTCCAACGCCTTTGCTCCCGAGTGACTGCCGCACTCCCCAGAATGGACTTCTTGTAGTATAGTGGGGATCTCTTCTTCCGAGACGCATCGAGCAAAAGGAGAGATGAAAGTTTTTCGATACAAGATTCCAGCTACCAAGCAATAATAAGCCGCTTTTCTCCTGAATCTCCTTCTGTCTTTGATTGATTCGTGGAACTCTCCTTTTGTCAGGTATAATTCATAAGGATCCATCCAGGAAGGATGTTGGTCGATTTGCATTAGTTCCCCCTCCTCTATAGCTGGATGAAAAAGCTCAGAGGTCACTCCTCCTGATGGAAGACCGAACTTTGATAACTCATCGGCTTCTTCATTCTGCGTCCTTGGGATATGTTCGATGACGAAAGATTTAAATCTTCCAATCTCTTCTTTTGCTAGCAGTAGATATTTTCGTGATGTTGGCTCACGTGTTTCATAGTTGCCCAAAACCTGCGAAGCCATTACCATAGAATCAGTTTTTACATGTACATGCTCTATGCCCAGTTCTTTCGCAAGCCTTAGCCCGGCTAGAAGCGCCTCATATTCGGCTTGATTATTCGTCACCGGAAAAAGAACTTGATTGCCTGTTCGAGCTTAAGACCATTAGGACTGAGCAAGATTACTCCTGCTCCTGCCGAGTTCTTCCCCGAAGCACCATCTACGAAGATAGTCCAGGCCCAAGGGGACCTCCCTACTTGCTCGGAATCTGATTCTGGTATATCGACCATGAAATCTGCCAAGACTTGGGCCTTGATTGCGGTTCTGGGGATATAAGTTATTTCAAACTCGCTTAGCTCGATGGCCCACTTGGCTAATCTTCCGGAATGGTCAGGCTTTTCCAGGATGTTTCTTAATGCATGGTCTGTGATTACTTGGATTGGATGTGCTTGGAAATAAGGTCGGAGCCTTCTTGAGGATTGAACCAGAGCCAGAGCCAGCTTTTCCAGGATCGAATATCTCGTTTCTACATCTTTAAGTATATGGCTAACATAGTATATAGGAAACTGCCTCTTCTTTTCTTCTCGAATGAGAACAGAGCTGACAGCATCGGGTCCAACCCCCAAATATAAGAACAGAATTTCCCCTTCACGAGGGCTATGGAGAAGTGGAGTCGATGTTAATTGTTTCTTCAGTTGATTAAATGCGTCATCGCACTTCTTGTCCCACTCAAATTTCGAACCTCCTCGGAGTGTTTTGAAGAATGGAGCACTTTTATCTCCTGATTTAGAGATAAACCTGCTCAGTCCTGCCAATCTTCCTCCAAGTTGTTGTACTTCTTTCGTATTATGAGGAGGGGTCATTTCTAGTATGGCTTTTACCTTATCCGGATTTGGTGCCAGGCCATCGGGCGTGAGGAGGTGTCCAAGAAACTTTCCCTTATTTGCCCCAAACACACATTTCAAAGGGTTTAATTTTAACTTGAACCTCCGTAGAGTAGCGAACGTCTCTACGAGGTCTGCCAAGTGAATTGAGAAGGTTTTACTTTTTAGGAGGAGGTCATCACAATAAACCTCGAGGTTCCTTCCTTTCTGCTGCCTAAAGACGGTGTCCATCATCCTTTGGTATGTTGCCCCGCATTCTTAAGCCCAAAGGGCATTACGAGGTAACAGTAACAGCCATCGTTCGTGATGAAAGACGTATGCGGGATATCATGTTTATGCATTTTGATTTGGTGATAACCAGAAAATGCATCGAGAAAGCTCATAAAGTTATACCCCACCGCGGAATCTACTAAAACATCTATCCGAGGCAAAGGGTAACAATCTTTGGGGCATGCTTTATTGAGTTTTGTGAAATCTACACACATGCGCCATTTTTCCCCCAGATTTTTTCACCATTACAACATTTGACATCCAAGTGGGGTATTGGATTTCAGAAATGAAATTTGCTTTAAGAAGTTTTGCAACTTCTTCTTTGATGGGTACCGCCAACTTGGATGCCACCTCTCTCTTCTTTTGTTGGATCGGTTTGAATTTAGGGGAGACATTGAGGTGATGGCAGGAAACATCTGGATCTACTCCAGGCATATCTTCCGCCGACCAGGCGAAGATGTCAAATTCTTCAATAGACAGGAGATCAGTTGAATCTTCTCCTCTTCTGGTAGTTCGGCATTGATGATTAGTTTCTTTTCTTCCCCTTCTGCAATGGGGATCTCTTGGGTCTCCTGGGCAGGTTCCAGGTGAGCCATTTCTCGCTCTGTGCTTCCCTTAACCTCTTCCAGGGCCCTGGACACTTCGTGAACGTCATTCTCAAGTTCAGGAAATAGTGTCTCGGTGATCACATTGACTGTTTTTACATAGCACTCCAGAGCGACTTTTGGATCACTTCAGATCCGATACTGACGTCCTTCGGCAGCGAACTTTAAAGCCAAGTGGAAAGTGGATACTATTGCCTTGTAAGCGTTCAGGATTGGCCTTCCAAAGATTGCACAATAACTGCTCGGGGCTTCCACCACTACGAAGCTTATCAGCTTTGTTATGCCTCCCAATGACACCAAAAGCTTTACACACCCTTCTACTTCTTTCTTTTCTCCCGAGAAGCCGTAGAGGGGCCCTTCCGTGGAGAGCAGAGACTTTCCAGTCTTAAGGGCTTCGAACGTTTGACGGAAAATGAGGTTAACTGAACTACCGGTATCGATCAGAATCTTGTGTCCAGTGTAGTTCTCGATAACTGCCTTTATAACTACAGCATCATCGAAAGGGTTTGCATTCGGGGGAAGGTCTTCTTGGCCGAAAGTAACGATCGACCTTTCTGGGGCGGAAGTGGAGGCGACCGCCACTTCTTGCATGGAGATTCTTCCAATACTGGATTTTCGAGAGGACTCTGCCCCTGCTCCACCATGGATACAGTAGACGTTGCCGAGCGGACCAACATCATTTACTTCTACGCATTCGGTGACAGGATGTATATCCCCATAACAACCTGCCTCTTCCACATCAGCACATTCCCAGGTCACTTCGACCGCTTCCTTCTTCTTTTCGGTTCAGGGCTCAGCAGGTGTGTCTTTGTGGACTAGTCCTCGGAGCTTCCCTTCCCTTAGAAGCTTTTCTACCAGGAAGCGGAGAGCTCGGCACTCTTCCGTCAGATGACCTGCTTCTTTGTGATATTCACAATAAAGATTCGGATTTTGGCTGTGAACATCCGATCTCATAGGAGCAGGTTTCTTAAAGTCAGGTCTCTTTTGCAAAATTTGGACTACTTCGTCCATGGATATATTCAGAGAGGTGAATGATTCTTGCGAATCATCATATTGGATGGATGGGGCAGTCGAGGATGGCTGCGTGGTATATTGTTGCAGATTTACCGGCATGGCCTGTGAAATGGCCATGGATGGAGCGGGTGTGATGGCCAACAGTGGTTTCTGATCTTGAAACCGCTGGTGGCCAATGAATGGTTGCTTGTGCTTATAGTTCCTCCCCCTTTAAGCTCGGGGTTCAAAATAAGACGGAGCGGATGATTAATTATTAGGGAGTGAGTAAGGTTGACCTTGATCATTTAGAAGCCTAGCCACATACCCAGGGTTAGTCTTTTCACCCCTGATAAACATATTGGCCATACTTATCAATTCCTGATAAGTTCGAGGTTCTCTTATGCTAGCTTCGAATTTTAGGGGGCCTTCCCTCAGCCCATTCATCAGAGCTACCCTGTATAGCTCTGGATCCACATTTTGGATCTCCATTATCTCTTTTTGGAAACGGTCGACGAACCTGGCCCAGGTCTCGTCCTCCCGCTGCTTAATATCAAAGAGGGCCGCCGGACCACTCTTTCTCTTTTTTGAGGTAGAGAATCTAAGCAAAAGTTCAATTCGCAGCTCGGCAAAGCAGCTGATTGACCTTGGATTCAACCCATAAAACCATTCTCTTGCTTGCCCCTTGTTTACCCGGGAGACCGCTTTCAAGAGAATTACTCGTAGACCGAGCGGTTTGCAGATCCAAGTCGCCCGGCTCGGGCTAAGCAAACTCCATCGGCATCAGCTAACACAGGTCGAGCGGTCTGTAATAATTCAGGCCGCCTCCAAGAACCAGAGGAGATCTCAAGTCGGAGGTCGCGCGGTTTATACCACGAAGGCAAGCCAAGGTCCAAAGCCAAAGAACAGGTCACGGTCTCGAGACAGAGACCGAGCGGGTAGAATCGTCACCTTGGCTACATTATCTCCAACTTCTGGTCAGACAAATCGGAAGGGCAGGCCGCCAAGCCGCGCGGCTTATTTCCTTTCCTCCCTTGTGTATCCCGTCACCGCCTGCCCGTTTCTCCTGTACCCGGGCAGGCGGTTATTCTATCCCTGCCCGCTCGGGCAGGCCCCCAAGCCTATAAATAGGGGGCGGCACTGTTCCCAAGACACACACACTCGAATCTAGGAGCTCGCTTGTTTGAGCTGCGGACTCGAGTTTCCCGTCTTGCGGACTGTCTGACCGGCCGGCTTCTCTTTTCTGCACTCACAGCCCGCTGTAATCACTTTTCTTTAATCAAAGGAAAGCCCGTCGCAGGAGTGGCATTCGCCGCGGCGGGCGAAGTCTGGCCTTGACCGCTGCTAGCGGTCTCATCTTTCCATCTAAAAATTAACCGGCAACCCGCAGCCTCTGGTTTCCCTCGGAGGTGCACTCTCGGACTCAACAGAAACACGCGACCTTCAGATCGCGGAGTGTCGGTGAAATCCCTTTTCGCCATAATGTCAGACCGTCAGTTCGCTCTTGGAGACCACTCCGATCATAGCGAGGACTCTCTGTGGGAAGCCCTGGAGCAGTCAAAGAGAGAAGCCGAGCGGGCTCAGAGGGCCACTGATCAGCGCCTTGAAGAGATCAGTCGGACTTTAGCAATACTAACTGAGCGACTAGTTCCGCAACAAGCCGCGGCCAATCGGGCGGTGACCCCGGTCCTTCCTCCACCCCCTCCTTACTCGCTACCGCAGGCCGCTAATTTCCAGCCCCAGCAAGAAGACCCTGCGGCTAGGGAAAACTTCTATCAGGAAGCCGCGCACAACATGCCAGCTCGAGTCCTCGACTTCCAGGGGGCGACTTCTCACGCCGCCCATATTCCCTACCCGCAGGAAGGCGCGGCCCGTCTCTCCTACCCGCCTGAAGTTCCTATTCATCACTCCTACCCGCCAGAAGTAGCCGCCCGGTCTTCTTATCAGGCGGCTTGTCCGCGAATAGTCGCAGCTCCAGCGGCTTATTGCTCTACTCCTCTATATGAAGACATGGAAGAGACCTCTCCCTTTGTGGACGAAGTCAGAGGGGAGCCTGCCCCTAATAATTTCAGGGAACCTCGCCTGCCAGCATTCAATGGAGAGACGGATCCCACGGTTCATTTACAAGCTTTCGAGTCAGCTGTTGCTCTCAGAACCTTGACTGATGCAACCAAGTGCAAGCTTCTGGTGACCTCCTTTGAAGGACAAGCGAGGGAATGGTTTTACGGTCTGCATCCCAGATCGATCCGTTGTTTCACAGAGCTGCGAAGAGAATTCCTGCTGAGATTCTCCACCTCAAGGAAAAGAAAGAGCGGCCCGGCGGCCCTTTTCGATATAAAACAACGGGAAGGCGAGACATGGGCTCGTTTTGTGGATCGATTCCAGAGAGAGATCATGGAAATCCAGAACGTAGACCCGGAGCTGTATAGGGTGGCCCTCATCCATGGCCTAAGGGAGGGCCCCCTAAAATTTGAAGCAAATATAAGGGAGCCTAAGACTTATCAAGAGATGATAAGTTTGGCAAATATGTTTATCAGAGGGGAGAAGAGCAATCCAGACTACGTCGCAAAGCTGGTAAGCGACAAGGAGTCATCAAATTCATCCTTCCGTCATCCACCATCGAATCAGTCTCACTTCGAACTCCGCTCCCAAAGGGAGAGGAACTATAAAAACAAGCAACCATTTATGGGCCATCAGCGGTTTCAAGATCAGAAGCCACCGTTGGCCATCGCTCCCCGCTCCAACCGCTCCCCTTCCACAAATCATGTCGGTATATTTGCCACAATATGCCGCGCAGCCACCTCCAATCATTCCATCAGCCCAATACGATGATTCGCAAGACTCATTCACTCCCCTAAATGTCACCATGGACGAGGTAGTCCAAATTCTGCAAAAGAGGCCAGATTTCAAAAGGACCGCTCCTCTGAAGTCGGATATTCGTAATCGGAATCCGAACCTTTATTGTGAATATCATAAAGAAGGGGGGCATTTAACTGAAGACTGCCGGGCCCTTCGTTTGCT
This sequence comes from Dactylorhiza incarnata, assembly GCA_033032865.1. Taxonomy (NCBI): domain Eukaryota; kingdom Viridiplantae; phylum Streptophyta; class Magnoliopsida; order Asparagales; family Orchidaceae; genus Dactylorhiza; species Dactylorhiza incarnata. Next base: position 136,502 of record JAWHQI010000697.1, read on the forward strand.
CATAGAAAGACTTCTGGGAGAAGGAAAGCTCCGGGGTCTAATTCGGAAAGATAAAACTGCTGAGCCAACTACCGAGAAGAAGAAGGAGAAGGAAACAGTAGAAGTAACCTGGGAATGCGCCGACGTCGAGGACGCCGGCTATTATGGTGATATCCACCCTTCTACCGAATGCATCGAAGTCAATGATGTGGGCCCCTTAGGGGACATCTATTGTATCCATGGGGGAGCTGGAGCAGAATCATCTCGCAAATCCAGCATTGCGAGAGTTTTAAAGCAGGAAGTGGCAGCCACTACAAGTTCTCCTCCCGAAAGCACTATTGTCACGTTTGGTCAGGATGACCTTCCCCCCAATACTAATCCTTTCGATGATGCGGTGGTTATCAGGGCCGTTATTGAAAACTATACCGTCCACAAGATTTTGATTGATACTGGCAGCTCCGTCAATCTCCTTTTCCGCCCAACTTTCGAAGCCCTGAAGACTGGAAAGCATTTGCTTCCCACCGATGGGCCCCGCTACGGTTTTTCTGGGGAGAAGAAGGAAGTAGAGGGTTCAGTGAAGCTCCTGGTCTCTCTCGGAGGAGTGATAAAATTGATCAATTTTGTGGTAGTAGATGCTCCAAGTAACTACTGCGCCATCTTCGGGAGGCCGATTCTCAATGCATATAGGGCGGTAGTGTCCACCTTTCATCTTGCCCTCAAGTTTGCTGCTGAAGGAAAACAATATCGGGTTAGGAGCAACCCCAAAGTGGCTCGGGAGTGTTACGTCTGAACTGTCAACATGATCACTGACGTTCCGCTTCCCAAGGTCATGGATGAAGTGCTGGAGGTGGCTGAGTCTCCAGAGGCCGCCGAGGAAGGAAAAGATCGAGAAGGGGCTCACTTGGAACCTGCCCAAGTGACTCAAGATGTTCCTATCGCTGAAGGGGCAGAAAAGAAGCTGGTCATCAACGCTGAGTTATCAGAGGAGGAGAAAGTGGAGCTAATCTCTTGCCTGTTGGGGAATCTGGATATCTTCGCCTGGTCAGCGGAGGATATGCCTGGAGTGGATCCAGACATGGCTTGTCATCATCTAAACGTATCTCCTGAGTTCAAGCCCGTCCAACAAAAGAAGAGGGAAGTGGCGACCAAGCTGGCGTCGCCCATCAGAGAGGAGGTTTCCAAACTCCTAAAAGCGGGTTTCATTTCTGAAATTTAATATCCCACGTGGATGTCGAACGTTGTAATGGTTAAGAAATCTGGTGGGAAGTGGCGCATGTGCGTAGACTTCACCAAACTTAATAAAGCATGCCCTAAAGATTGTTACCCTTTGCCTCGGATAGATGTTTTAGTTGATTCCGCGGTTGAGTATGGTTTTATGAGTTTCCTCGATGCCTTCTCCGGGTATCATCAAATTAAAATGCACAAGCCTGACATCCCGCATACCTCATTTATCACAAACGATGGGTGTTACTGCTATCTTGTAATGCCCTTCGGTCTTAAAAACGTGGGGGCAACATATCAAAGAATGATGGATACCGTCTTTAAACATCAAAAGGGCAGGAATCTCGAAGTTTACGTTGATGACCTTCTCCTCAAAAGTAAAACATTCTCATTACACTTGAAAGACCTCGTAGAGACGTTCGCTACTCTACGGAGGTTCAAGTTAAAATTGAACCCATTAAAATGTGTGTTCGGGGCGAATAAAGGAAAATTTCTTGGACATCTTCTGACTCCTGATGGCCTTGCACCAAATCCAGATAAGGTGAAGGCCATCCTTGATATGACCCCTCCTCGAAATACTAAAGAAGTTCAACAACTTGGGGGGAGATTGGCAGGATTGAGCAGGTTTATCTCTAAATCCGGAGATAAAAGTGCCCCATTCTTTAAAACATTGCGAAAGGGATCAAAGTTCGAATGGAGCAAGGAATGTAACAAGGCTTTCGAGCAGCTAAAGGGACAGTTAACTTCGACTCCACTACTCCAAAGTCCCCGTGAGGGGGAAAAGCTATTCTTGTATCTGGGAGTCGGACCAGAAGCGGTAAGTTCTGTCCTTGTTCGGGAAGAGAAGAGGAGGCAGTTTCCAATATACTATGTCAGCCACATCCTTAAAGATGCCGAAACCAGATATTCGATCCTGGAGAAACTGGCCTTGGCCTTGGTTATGTCTGCGTGAAGGCTTCGCTCGTATTTTCAGGCTCATTTCATCCAGGTTGTTACAGATCATCCTCTAAAGAGTATTCTTGAAATGCCAGATCATTCAGGGAGGTTGGCAAAATGGGTTATTGAACTAAGTGAATTTGAGATATCATATATCCCCCGAACAGCAATCAAAGCGCAAATCTTGGCAGACTTCCTGGTTAATACAACAGAGCTTAATCCAGAACAGGCGGTACAATCTCCTCTGGCTTGGGTCATTTATGTGGATGGGGCTTCTGGCAAAAACTCCGTGGGAGCCGGAGTAGTGTTGATCAGTCCAAATGGCATCAGGCTGGAGCAAGCTATCAAGTTCTTCTTCCCAGTTACGAATAACCAGGCAGAATATGAAGCACTTCTGGCTGGGCTAAGGCTCGCGAAGGAGTTGGGTATAGAATATGTACATGTCAGAACTGATTCGTTGGTAATGGCTTCCCAGGTCTTGGGAAATTATGAGACAAGGGAGCCGATTCTGCGAAAGTATCTACTATTAGCCAAGAAGGAAATCGGAAGATTCAAGTCATTTATTATCGAGCACATCCCAAGAAAGCAAAATGAGGAGGCAGATGAATTATCAAAGTTCGGTCTTCCATCAGGGGGAGTGACCTTTGAACTCTTACATCCGGCAATAGACGAGGCGGAACTCATGCAAATTGATCATAATCCTTCATGGAAGGACCCTTATGAGTTGTTCTTATCAAAGGGGGAGTTTCATCATTCCATAAAAGATCGGAGAAGATTCAAAAGGAAGGTGGCATATTATTATCTAATAACAGGAGTACTCTACAGAAAAACTTTGATTTCCCCCTCAGCACGATGTGTTTCAGAAGAAGAAATCCCTATCGTACTTCAGGAAGTTCATTCTGGGGAATGTGGTAGCCATTCAGGGGCAAAGACCTTAGAAAAGAGGATTCTGCGGCAGGGATATTTTTGGCCGACCATGAGAAAGGATGCTGAAGCATTTGCCAGGAAGTGTGTGCAGTGCCAAAAGTTCGCTCCTCTGCAGCACCTGCCCGCTCAGTCGCTTAGGTCAATAACGGCACCCTGGCCCTTTGCAGTTTGGGGGATGGATCTCATCGGACCCTTTCCAATGGCCAGCGGTCAGCGCCGCTTTATCATAGTGATGATTGACTACTTCAGCAAGTGGATCGAGGCTAAGGCACTGGCAAGAACTACTACCCAAATCATCAGAAACTTCATCTGGGGAGAAATTATCTGTCGACACGGAATTCCACTGGCAATCGTCACTGATAATGGTCCACAATTCAATAATCCTGAGATGATAAAATTCTGCGACCAGGTCGGAATTGACCTGCGGTTCTCCTCAGTGCATCATCCAAGGACCAATGGTCAGGTAGAAGCAGCCAACAGACGAATCCAGCAGCTCCTGATGAAAAAAGTTTGGAATCAGAAAGGAAACTGGGCAGATCAACTTCCTTCCATCCTTTGGACCCTTCGTACTACTCCATCTTCGGCCACAGGGGAAACACCGTTCAAACTATCTCATGGCTCGGAGGCTGTTGTTCCTGTGGAGTTTGAGGTGGCCACTCCAAGAGGTGTGTACGGAAAAGAAGGAGGAGAAGCATGGATAGAATACAATGACGAGGCTATCAAGTACAGTTTGGATCTAATCGAAGAGCTCCAGGATGAGGCAACAATCAGGCAAGAAGAAGTTAAAAGGAGGATGGCAAAATATTTCGACAAAAATGTCAGGGTAAAGCAATTCGCGGTCGGCGACCTCGTACTAAAAAAGGTTGATGCAGCAGCTCGAGCAGGTAATGTCGGGAAGTTAAATCCTAATTGGGCCGGACCTTTCATCATCAAGGAGGCATTGAAAAGTGGGGCTTATCGCCTCCAAACAAGTGAAGGAGAAGACATCCCGCGCACTTGGAGTGGCGACGATCTTAAACGGTTCTATCCTTGAAATGTCTTCCTTACTACTCTACACTTTTTTGAGATATTTTAATAAGAAGCTCCATACTGACACTTCTCCATGTCTGATGTTTTCTTTTCTGCATTTCCTCATATATCAAACTCACTGAACCACGGAGACATCGCCAAGTTCTGCTCGAACTCCCTCGGATTGTAGTCATTAGCATAAAACCATGAAGATCATGTGTAGCGGGGAGTTTTCGCACACATGTAGTGGTAGCTTGCCAATTCCCGTGCGGTGGTCTTCAGAACCTTGGATCCCGGCTGATATCCGACACACCCCTGCATCAAGGGAGGTCTAGGTGAATGTTGGCTCTATCATGCCCCGAGAGGGATATAATTACAGTTTTGATGATCTTTCTGAGGAAAGCAATGTCGGTATAGCCCCCGCGGCATAACCACACCTGCCCAATTGATCATCTTAGTTTGTAACTATCGAATACTCCGAGGTACTCTCAAGCGATGCCTAAGCGGGACCCACAACTGAGTTGATCTCTCTGAGGAAAGCAATGTTCGCCGCCTAGGCCCACCTGCCCAATTGATCAACTCGGCTTGTAGCCCTCGGCAAGAGAGCAGTCGAGTCGCTTACAGCCCTTATGACCACTTGAGGAAAGCAATGTTCGCCGCCTAGGCCCACCTGCCCACTTGGTCATCTGGGTCTGTACTTGTTTCTCTTTATTGTTACAGCTCTTATGACCACTTGAGGAAAGCAATGTTCGCCGCCTAGGCCCACCTGCCCACTTGGTCATCTGAGTCTGTAATCATCTCTATTGCATTACAGGGGATTATTTCATCCTATATGGTCGTTATATACTATTTGGAGGAAAAAGCAGGATTTCTATATACAGCATAAACCGAACGGCTTAATACTCAAACCGGGCGGTTTGAAATAAGCAGGTCCCAAGGTTTTCAGGCGGTCTGATTCTTAATCCGGGCGGTCTGGTCATTAAACCAAGCGGTCTGGAACCAACAGGTTCAAAAGATATCACACAGTTCGGTTTAATACCGGGCGGTTTGAGATAAGCATATACCGAGGTTTTCAGGCGGTCTGATTATCAATCCGGGCGGTCTGATTGTTAAACTAGGCGGTCTAAAATCAGCAGGTTCCAAAGGTGACATACGATTCGGTTCTTTAGATGGTCTAAAATAAAACAGGGTATTAAGATAAATATCAGGGAAACAAGCATAATCATGACCGGCCGACCTTATTACCCGGGTTATGAATTTATCATCCTTACGGGTTTCCATTCAATCCGATCGGATAATCACAGGTTCCTTCAATGAGGCAGTTATGATTCTCAGTTCAAGTATTAGACCTACTAATCGCACGAACTCTATATATAGCCCATGCGGCTTATCAACCAATGGTATATATTGCTGTCATATATGCTGTTTGGGTTAAATGTTAATCGCACGGTCTATCAGCTGATCTTCTAGAGACTGGGTATTCCCTTTCACAAGGCAATTACGTAAGACCGGTTTATGGTCGCACGGCTTAATTATTTTAAAAATTCCGGGTCGGTTATCTAGTTACATTCCCAGAGATGGGATTTACAGCAATGCCAGCTACAAGTCGCCTAAGTTCAAAAACTGACCGCACGGGCTGATGATGACTCTCATGACTTGTATTTCTTTATCCTAAAAGAGCAAATATGTTGGGTTTAACAGTAGCCGCGCGGCTTAATGCGCTCGCAGTAAAATTGACTCTTTCTCAGAATAAACCGGATATATTCAATTCGGATTGAAAGAAGCAAGCCATACGAGTGGTTTTTCTAGATACTCTACCGGAATCTTATCCTAACAAAGTGAGTTAACATTAAGTCGCACGGCTTGGTTAAATTTAACACAGAAAGAGATCGCAAACAAATACAAGTAAGTCGCAGAAAGTAGACGGATAGACAGGTAAAAACTTTTCATTTCATCAAAACATTGTTTACATTATGTTTCAAGCCGTCCGGCTAACAACATCAAGCCGACGGCTTCTCAAAATAAAAAGTAAAATACAACTATTGATTATCCGACTTGAGTTTCTTAGACGCAGGAGTATTTGAGTACTCGCTGCCATCAATTGAAACATCAGGGGAATAACCCTCGCTACCCGACGAGGACGAGCTGCTCAATTCGCCCGATTTGCGACCAGCATCTTCTTCAGAATCACTGGATTCGGACTCCGAGCCACTCTCGCCACTTTTAACCGCTCCGGGTTCTTCGACCTCGTCGTCTTCATCAGCACTCCCTTCCGAACTGGATCCCTCGACTTTATTCTTGCCCTTGGCCTTCCGCCTGATCTTTTCTAATTTCTTTTGCAAAATCGGATAGGCATCCGAGAAGGTAAAATGCTCAAAGCCGGGCGCGAACCCTTTGAGCTCCCGCAGGCGGTTAAAAGCATTATCAATTCCCTCGGCGACATGAGGGAAGAGTTCCTGCTGATAAACCGGATCGGTCTCATCATACTTAGCCTGCAAAAGAAAAGAGTAAGGTAAGACCGATCGGTTTGAGAACATCGGTATTGATACTGGCCAGGTGACGACTTACCGACTCGGTTTCCTTTAACCGCGCATTTTCTTTCTTCAATTCGGCGATCTCTTTTTCTTGAAGGGCGTTTTCTTTAATCAACCTCTTTAGGGTCATTCCCATAAAGGCGTTGGTGATGAAACTCTCAGCACCAACCCGCGCGGCCTCCCTGGCGAGCTCTTCCTCGCAGATTTTCCTCAGCCTCCTGAAGTTCCGCCGACCGAACATACCGATGCTTGCGGCCTCAGCATGATGACCCGACTTCTCGTTCGCCCAGTGGGGGAGCGCAGTGGAGATCTGGACACTATCGCTGTCCGGGTGCCAGGTTAAAACCGGGCGACCTTTCAGATCCTTCACCTTGCTAAAGGAGCGAAGGGCAGCAAAGTCGCCCGAGGAGCCCGAGTCATCCTCGTCAAACGGCAGCGGCTTGTTCCTGGCTTGCCTCTTCCTCTTCTCCGTCTGAGTCAAAACCAAACCGGCCGGACTGATCGGTTTGTTAGCAGGAACGGCGGCTTGGGCTATAAAAGGAGAAGGATTAGCACGAGGGATCGAACAGTTAACATTTAAGTCGGAAGCAAAGGGGGGCTTACTATCTTCAGGCCGAACGTTCTCAACCTCAGCAAGTAGAGGGATGCAGTAGCTTATGTTAAGCCGCTCATCCTTGAGAAGCTTGCAAATTCCCTTCTCCACTTCGTTTATTGCGACCGGTTGAAAGGCCTCCTCCGGCCGCACTTGCGGATTCGGGTTCAACAGACCGAGTCGGCCTTCGAAGATCAGGTATCTCTCTGACCAGGCTGTGACCTTGTTCGCAAGGTTGACCATCTTCAACCCGCGGCAGCCGAAATAGAGATGGCCTTTGAAGACATTCGATTCAGAATCCGGGATGGCCCGCACCGAAAATATATTCCTGAAGAGATCCATAGAGAAGCGGACTCTCTCAGACCGCAAGTAAGAAATAAAGCTACATATCCCGGCCATCGAGTTGGGAGAAATCTGCCCGGGAACAACTCCGTAATGGTCAAAGACCATGGCGAGCTCAATCGAAATCGGGAATTTAAATCCGCAATCGAAATGGTCGATTGGGATCGCAATCTGGTTCGAGCCGGACGAATTCATCCGCTCATCCTGGAGCGGAAGCCGCGCGAGTAGCGGACTGTCCTTCATGTGCTTCTCAACGAATTCATCCAGCTCGGCTTTTGTCAAACGGCATTCTTCGAGGTCCGCAGAATGAAAGGCCAAAGCGGCTTCGGAGCGGGTAGCAGAAGTCTTGGCAGGTCGCTTCGGCTGGCGCTTTACTCCCATCTTGAGATTTTGGTAAAAGGGTTTCCGAAAGAGCGCTACTTATAAAGAACATCTGATCTGCATTTAGTAAAGGTCAAATCACGGCTAGACCGTTCAACCCGTACGGGTACATCACCACAAAAGTCAGCCACAAAGATTAAGTGTGCCCAAGCAAGCGGATTAAAGAATCACAAGGACAGGCAGATCGGTTTACGTAAAGAAACCCGCAAACATTAATCAACACAACAAGGCAGAAAAAATAATAAGTTCGAATACTTAGGTCGCACGACCTGAAAGACAGACCGAATATTACATAATCAGAGTTGAGCAAATTGTCCAAAGGACCGAATTGAAAAAATATCATATTACAAGCCACTCATTACGGGCGGTTTTCACTCGGCTCGTCCTCCCTATGAAGCCGCGCGACGTGGTCGCCGATCTGGAGGACAGTTCCCTGCATTTGGTTCATGTTATGATTCAGGCGGTTGATCATGCTATGAATCCGCGCGGCATCTCTCTCTACTCGCGACGCGGGGATCACGCGAGAAGGCAAGGCTGCTGCGGGCTCATAAACACTCTCAACTGGGCGGATCGTCCCGGCTACAGGGAGAGACGAACTCGTCCCTGCATCCGGGCGGCCTGACCCACGCCGGCCTTCATCAATCATGTTGGCAGGGCGCCGACTTCCGCCGGCTTCCTTCGCCAAATGGAGGTATCTGTCCCTATAATATGCGCAGTCCTCCTCGAGCTTGCGGACTTCTTTCTTTCCCCGGTCAATTCGAGCGGTCAGCGCAGCCACCTGGTCTTGCTGCGCCTTTTCTTTCTCTCCGCGCTCTCTCCGCTCGACCTCCAGCGCTGCACGGTTCTCCTTCCTTTCGGCTTCTAATTCGGTCCGAAGGGCAGCCTTTTCATCCTGGGCGGTCTTCTCTCTCTCCTCCACAGCCCTCAACTGCTTGGCGAGGGTTTCCAGGTTCTTTTGAAGCCGGGACATCTCGTCCTCCATCCGGGTATCCGGCAAAGAAGGACGCAGCAGGGGCGGATCAAGAGGAGGAAGATAGGAAACCAGTTCGCCCGGCTTCGGAATCGAACCGCGGACATCTGCAATAAGAGAGAATAGTCAAAGAGTATTCAAAAGGAAACCGCTCTCATAGAATTTTCCTCGCTTACAAGCCGCGGCGGTTTGAATTGAATTCGGGTGGATGGGTCGCCTTGCCAGTTCGGTATCAAATTTCCGGCGTTGCTCTCTCCACGATCTCTCGCTCTGCCTCCGCTTAGCGGCAGAAAATTGAGCAGCGGAGGGAAAGAAGCTGGGTGTCGGGTTCAACAAAGTAGCGCGCGACTTGTTTCGAGGCCGCGGCATGAAAAAGCGAATGGGACGATAATCCGTGACCCCTTTACCTTGCAAGAAAAGATTGGGCGGCGGCGGCGGCTTGTTCAGCTGATCCCTCACTTTCTCCGCCTTCGCTTGTAAAAACCGAAGCCCGGCCGTCACGGTGTCTTCAGGCGCCGGTATGATTTTTTCAGTCGCGACCTCAGGAAGGGTGGCCTCCTTTAGGCTGGTCGCATCCTCAGACAGGGCGGCCCCTTTTTCTCCAGGCGGGTTGGCAGCCTGCAGTTCGGAAGAAGTTCTCAGCTGGTCATCTTGCTTCTGAAAGGAATCGAAATCTTTGAGGAGGTCACTTACGGAAATGCTATGGGCATCGACTGGAACCTGGTCGCTCGGCTGGGGGGAGGGGGTAATCAAGCCCTCTGAGACCTCATTCTCGCGCGACTTGCCTTGCAGGCTGTCCGCTCTTGATTTCCCGGATGCTGCCCTGTTCTTGGCCTTCAGCCTCTTCATTTTCTTGAGGAGCCTGTCCGCCGCGGACTCTTCCTTCTTCCGCTTATTCGACTTTTGACCGGTTGCTTTCTCCGGACTATCCTCGATATTGACTACTGGGGTTTTCTGTTCGCTCGGCCTGGGGGAGTCGACTGTCTCTCCTCTATCTCTAATTTTTAAATGAAAATCCCCGGACGGGGTGATCTCCATCTTAAAGGACTCATCCCCATCGCCTTTCTGGGAAGCAGCCTCCAAGTCCGTCTTACCCGGCGGAGAAGGCGGGCTGTTTCCTTTATCAAAGAAGGTCGGGGGATCAGCTGGGGGCGGCTTCAGACAGCTCGCCTTATTTTCAGTCAACGGGACGACTGTTTGTTCAGGAAGCAGTTCGGTCGGCTTATCCTTCTCCTGTTTAGATGACAAGACGATTGTCAAATCTGCAGGCAGGTCGGTCGGTTTGCTCGCAGAAGCAATGGTTACGGTCTTATCAGGCCGCTTCACCTTTTTCTTCTTCTTCTCTTTCGCGCGGTCTCTCTCGCGGTTCTTCCCGGACTTCTCGAAAGCTTCCAGCTCGGCCATCAGGTTCACCATCTTTTTCGGGCTGTTCAGTCCGAAAGCCCTAACCGCAATAGGCGAGTAGTGACTCGTGGTAACAATGAGGTTATGCCAGAATCGAAGCTTCTGGAACAATTATAACCAACGGGGGGAAGACGGCGCGGTCTCCGGCTAGCACTGATATTTTCGAAATCTTCACGGAAATTTAAAAATATGCGGGGATTATGTTTACCCGGGAGACCGCTTTCAAGAGAATTACTCGTAGACCGAGCGGTTTGCAGATCCAAGTCGCCCGGCTCGGGCTAAGCAAGCTCCATCGGCATCAGCTAACACAGGTCGAGCGGTCTGTAATAATTCAGGCCGCCTCCAAGAACCAGAGGAGATCTCAAGTCGGAGGTCGCGCGGTCTCAAGTCGGAGGTCGCACGGTTTATACCACGAAGGCAAGCCAAGGTCCAAAGCCAAAGAACAGGTCACGGTCTCGAGGCAGAGACCGAGCGGGTAGAATCGTCACCTTGGCTACATTATCTCCAACTTCTGGTCAGACAAATCGGAAGGGCAGGCCGCCAAGCCGCGCGGCTTATTTCCTTTCCTCCCTTGTGTATCCCGTCACCGCCTGCCCGTTTCTCCTTTACCCGGGCAGTCGGTTATTCTATCCCTGCCCGCTCGGGCAGGCCCCCAAGCCTATAAATAGGGGGCGACACTGTTCCCAAGACACGCACACTCGAATCTAGGAGCTCGCTTGTTTGAGCTGCGGACTCGAGTTTCCCGTCTTGCGGACTGTCTGACCAGCCGGCTTCTCTTTTCTGCACTCACAGCCCGCTGTAATCACTTTTCTTTAATCAAAGGAAAGCCCGTCGCAGGAGTGGCATTCGCCGCGGCGGGCGAAGTCTGGCCTTGACCGCTGCTAGCGGTCTCATCTTTCCATCTAAAAAGTAACCGGCAACCCGCAGCCTCCGGTTTCCCTCGGAGGTGCACTCTCGGACTCAACACCCCTCAAAGGACGTCACAAGAAGTTTGCATTTGATAGCATCGGTCAGGGTTCTTAGTGCTATGGCTGACTCAAAAGCTTGAAGATGGAGGGCTGGATCAGCTTCTCCGTTATAGGCTGCCAGACGTGGCTCTCTGAAGCCATTCGGAGCTGCCTCGCTCCGGATATAATCCACGAATGGGGAAGTCTCTTCCATGTCTTCGTACAGAGGAGGAACATTGTAATAAGCCATCTGACTCATGGTGGCCTGGGGATAAGCCACCCGACCTGCGGCGGTTTGTGGATAAGCCGCCTGATAAGATCTGGCAGCGGCTTCTGGCGGACAGGCCGCCGGGTTGGACAGGCGGGCTGCCTAAAAAGTCGCCTCCTGGAAATCCAAAATCCGGGCCGGCGTGATCTGGGCGGCTTCCTGGTAATAACTCTGTCGTGCGGCAAAGTCGCCCTGAGCCGACTGGCAAGCTGCGGCTTGTGGAAGCGGGAATGGAGGGGGAGGAGGAAGGACCGGAGTGACCGCTTGGTTAACCGTGACCTGGGGAACTAGTCGCTCGGTTAACACGGCCAAGGCTTGGATGATCGCCTCCAGGCGCTGGTCAGTCGTCTTTTGAGCTCGCTCGGCCTCACGCTTGCTTTCTTCCAGAGCCTCCCATAGTGAATCCTCACTATGGTCAGAGCGATCTCTAGGAGGGAAATGGCGGTCTGACATTTCTTCGAAGTTTTCACCAACAACCTGCGATCTGAAGGTCGCGTGTTTCTGTTGAAACCAAAGATGTACCCCCGCGGTTTGCGACTAGAAAAACGGAGGTTGCAGATTGCAGGTTACTTAGAAGAAAGAGAATGAGACCGCTAGCAGCGGTCGAGGCCGGACTTCGCCCTTCACGGCAAATGCCACTCCTGTGACGGGCTTTCCTTTGACTAAAGTAAGAGGGTTACAGCGGGTTACAAGTGCAAGCCGGCCCGTCAAACAGGTCGCAAGACAGGGAACTCGAGTCCGCAGCTCAAACAAGCGAGCTCTTAGATTCGAGTGTCCGTCCATTGGGAATGTTGCCGCCCCCTATTTATAGGCTTGGGGGCCTGCCCGAATGGGCAGGGATAAAATAACCGCCTGCCCGGGTACAGGAGAAACGGGCAGGCGGTGACGGGATTTAGAAGGGAAAGAGAAGAGAAGCCGCGCGGCTTAGCAGCTTGGGCTCCCGGTCTTCCTTTGGCTTGGCCTGGAGGTGTAGTGACCAAGGCGACGTTCCAACCCGGGCGGTCTCATACCAGAGACCGCGACTTGCCTTTGGGACTTGTCCTTGGCTGATCTTCATTCTTTGGAGACGACTTGAGGGCTCAGACAGCCCGGTCAGCGTTGGTTGGTGCTGGATGTCCTTTACTGAGACTGGTCCAGGCGATCTTGATCTTTAGACCGCCCAGTCTGGGAGTAGTACTACTCGGAAGCGGTCTCTTGGGTAAACATGGGGTAAAATCAGACAAACGTATCAAAAGTTATTGATGTTTAAAGTTTAAGTGTCATTTGGAACCAAATCTCTCACTTTCGCTACAAACCGCATTTAAAATTCTTTCATTTTGAAATTTATGTGTCATTTGGAGCAAAATCTCGCATTACCAGTAGAACCCACTGTATATCGACCTCTAAACTAAGTTGAATGAGTTAAAATTGTTCTCCATTTGATTTAAGGCTCTTATCTCATTATGAAAAGGTACGGATGTTTGAAGTTTAGGTCTCCTTTCGAGCTAAATACCTTATTACCAACCCGGCTGTATATTGACCACTAAACAAACTAGAATGGGTAAAAATTGTTCTCCATTGGATGTAGGGCTCCGAGCTCATTCCAAAAAGGTGTTGTTCGTAAAAATCGGACAACCAGATCAAAAGTTATGGATGTTACAGTTTATGTGTCAAGAGGAGCAAAATCCCTCATTACCACTGCAACCGGTTGTATATTGACCTCTAAAATGAGCTGGAATGGTTTAAAATTGTGCTCCATTGGATGTATGCCTTCGAGCATATTCCGTAAAGGTGTTGTGGGCAGCAATAAAACATACAAATCAAAAGTTATGGCTGTTAGAAGTTTAGGTGTGATTTGGAGCTGAATTTCGCATTACCGCTGCAACCAGCTATATATCGACAACAAAATGAACTGGAATGGGTACATCTTCTACTCCAATGAATGTAGTGCTCCGAGCTTATTCCGAAAAGGTGTTGGGGTAAAATCAGACAACCATATCAAAAGTTATTACTGTTTAAAGTTTGAGTGTCATTTGAAGCTAAATCTCTCACTTTCGCTACAAACCGCATCTAAAATTCTTTTATTTTGAAATTTATGTCATTTGGAGCAAAATCTCGCATTACCAATAGAACCCACTGTATATCGACCTCTAAATGAGCTTGAATGGGTTAAAATTATTCTCCATTGGATTTAGGGCTCCTATCTCATTCTGAAAAGGTGTCCTTTGTAGCTAAATTTCGCATTACCGCTGCAACCGGTTATATATCTAAACTCCTTATTGCAACCCAAAACTATCACACGTGGACCCTCCAGAATTCATTTCCCGCCTCTAAATCCCACCTTCGGCCTCCACGCTCCCTGCCTACTTTTCGTGAGGAGTCCGAAACTCAACTCCCGCTTCTTCTTTCTAATTTCCCGCTCACAGCACAGTTTCCCGCTTATGTGACTTTACTCGCGGATATACGCATCCTCGCTATTCATTTTTTCAAAACAGCGTGCCCTAATCCTTTTCATCTCATCCTCGGCTCCCGTCTCCAACTCCTTCGGAAGGGCAAGCGACCACCTCTCTCATTGAAGAGCTCCATCGAATCGCAGGTACCTCCTTTCATCTAATCCCTTCTTCGCATCGCAGGCCTCTCTCATTGAAGATAATAACTCTAAATCTTCGCAGGAGAACTGATCCCTAACTTCATTTTCCCACCAGAAGCATTTTCCGGCGGTTCTCTTCAACATCGCAGGTACCAGAAGCATTTTCCGGTGGTTCTCTTCAACATCGCAGGTACCCATTTTTGCCCTCATTCACTCAGCCACCGGTAAGGGTTCTTCTTCTCCATTTTATCTCCTGTTTCGCTTCTTACCGGCCGTTCTCCATTTTGTTTTTCTGTTCTACCTTTTCTAGGTCGCGCGAACATCTCGCCTGCTCTGGTTGATCGCCGTCCCTGCTCGCTCGCCCTCCCTGCTCACCTGATCGGTATCCGTTCCTGTCGCATGCTCGCCTGCTTCATCGAACGATTTTACTTCTTTATCGGGGATTCCTCCTCAGCGCCTCTCATTCCAGATCTTTCTATGTTCTTTTATTCATCAACGCCTCTCCTTCTCCATTGAGTGTTTTTGCTTTAAATCTCCAGAAATTTGAAGAGGCCTGTAGATTTCAAAAAACAGAGCAATAGCAGGTACAGAGCTTGATCTTCATTTTTTCTTAAGTAGATCTTGCTTCATTTCTGCTGGCTTTGCTTTGTATTTTGATCTTCAATTTCTAATTTTGATCTTCATTTCACTTTCTTTTTGTTTGTATTCTGATTTCCATCTTCATTTCTGCATATTTGTTGCTCCTCATTTCATTATTACTTAATATGCTCCCACTCATGGATTCTCTGATCTGTTTAGGTTTAATAGGTCTGGACGATTATTACTCCTAATTTTACTTTATTAGCTAAACTTCTGACTTATAAACCACCATTTCTATGATCTGTATTACATTTTACTATTATTAACCAGCATATTAACTTCTGATCTGGTTTTTTTAACAGGCAAATTTATAATGTAGTATCTTTGCTCACTTTCTCAACCCCAATCAAGCAATTATAGGTTGATACGCAAAACTTTATTCCTAACAAATATGCTGTGTGATACGTTTGCATGACATTGTTATCCATCTGCCGCTCGAATGGAGTTACCTCCGCCAAAATATTGCACACACTGCAAGGCGCGTAACCAAATGGCGGGCGGCGGCGTTTGCCGCGTTTGCACCCGCCTCGCCATGAGAAACGGAGCAAAAGCTCCGTTTCGATCCCCCGCCTCCGCCCTCCGGTTCAAAATCGCCATTTGCACCCGCCGGTTCTTGCCCGCCACCGCCGCACGAAATAAAGCCTGTTAAACTAAACATGTTAGGGGTTAAATTATGGGATCTGCTATCTTTGTATTAAATGTGTAGATGCTTTGGATGGAATTGATTTCATTTTTGAGAGTTTATCGAAGGTTGTTTGGATGTTGGATTATATGGATGAAGTGGCCTCTTTGGCTTCGTTTGAGGGGACTTATTTTTACCGGTCAAGCGGTTACGACCGCATGAACTGGACTTTATTTAAGACCCAGTACATACGGTCGTAACCGCTTGACCGGTGAAAATAAGTTCCCCCAAACAGAGCCTTTGTTGGCCGACTGTTATATTCAATGCTGGATTAATTATTCTTTAAAGTTGAAACTCTGGATGAATAAGATTAGCTTCAATGCTGGATTATATATATGGAAATTGATTGCAGACATTTTGTTGCAGAGTTAATCATCAATCGATTTCCATGATGGGAAGATTTTGCTGCAGAAAACTGCAGCCAACCCGCAGCGGTTTCCTGCAGAAAACTGCTGCATAGTCGCCCGGTTGTTTGAGTTTTACTGAAGTAGTAGTTCTTTCTGCCGTGACGAAATTTATGTTTACCCACATCCCCCCGGCCACCACCACATATAATGGTTGATATTGATGAAGATGAGGAGAAATCGTATCACTTTAGAGGAGCGAGCAGGCTACCTGATGATCAGCAACTGCACTTTGGCCCATACATCTGTGCTTTGGCCCATCCATTCATTCATGCACACATATAAAGAGGAGATGCAAAGATATAGATATAATAATTCCAACTCTAAATATATTTGTGATGTTTTGTACAGATTTTTGTTATATTTTATTGAAGTTTTCATGCTTACATTATACATGTGTTATATTTCATTGACTCAACTTCAGGTTGACGGATGTTCTTCACGTAGAAGGAAGAGAAATTTGAGAGATCACAAAAAACGTGTGAATTAGAAATGATATCTCTTCAAGCCCGTGCTCAATGCGGAGTTTATGTATACTCCTTGCCATCAGAATGATAGTAATATAGCTATTTTTTGTTCTATAAAATATGGTAAGATATATAGGATCACGTTGAAGTGGGTTTTACCAATATGAAGATTATTTCCTTTCAGATCAATTGCTTTCATTCATTGATTCTATTTCCAGAGATCGGATCATGTACGACCAACACCAAAATTGTTTCCACTATATGGATACATGAATTCAACCTGTTTTGTTCATTGTGATATCTGAAGGTTACATGAATTCAACACATTCTTTTTCTTCCAATGTAATTCTATTTTTGTGTTCAAGTATTTTAATGTTTTATACATACCCGCATCCAATCAGATTCAGGCATGTTTATCATTCTTTATGCTGACTCCAATTTCTTTTCGTCGCAGGGTTAGTGACAGAGACTCCCAAGCATAAAAGAGTACAATCCAACATGTTTTATGCTCTTCTTTGTTATTATACTATGGAAGCACCAAGTGTTTAAGGCTCCTGCACAATGGTTTTGGAGCCGCAGAATGCCCTCCAACACAAAATTTATTACTTATGCTGAATTTCTTCTAAATTCCTTTATTTGCTCCTTACTCATTCAATTGTTGTCACTGGATTGCTGTGAACGTTTCATCACTGGATTTTCTTACAAATGTGAAGTTTCCCATTTCAATTTTTAGTTGCTGTGCATATAATCTTCTCCACAATTTTTTTAAATTCCATTTATGTTGAGAATTTTGTTTTGATTTCAGCTCCTTAGATTCCCCATTTTGGGCCATGTCTGTGTTGTCATCACATAGTTCTCTCAAATAGATTTTGTGCACATATTATTACACTTCACCTGGAGTTGTGTTGCTTTTCAACTTGAATTACACCCACCTTCATATTAAGCTCTTATAAGCATTTAATGTATCAATTATGACAATAAAGTTACGGGCATCATAGTTATTCTCTTCTTAAAATGATGAATAAGAAGATTTGGGTGATAGGAGTAGATATTATTGGTGAATACATTTCAATATGAGAAGTTTTTTTTAAATAACAAAGATTACAATTTTCAAAAAAAAAAACAGCCTACAGGGTGGTGACTCCCTTAGAGCCAGCACATGTAGATATATATATATATATATATATATATATATATATATATATATATAGTGGCTTGCAACAATTCTAATAACTTCATGAAAATGTTACCTACTATTTGTTGATGATTGTTGACTGCATATAAGAATGCAATCAATATATTAGGAAAACCTGAAGTCAGATGTAACTAAAACTTTATAAAATTCAACATTTTGGTCATGTAACAATTTAAAAAATTTAGAACATATCAAGGAGAAGAGTTTACAGGATATTTATATAATCATTTTTGTGCGCAAACTGGAATCAAACATATATAGATTTAAGGGAAAATATTTCGCACCCTACGATAAATATTATTACTACGACATTTGTTGCTTATCGTAGTGTTACATATTATTATACTTCACGTGGAGTTGTGTTTCTTTTCAAAACATGTCTCTCCCCCCTCCTCACGACAAATGTCGCATTGATGTGAAATTAATGATTGATTTAGAGTGAATTTCAATTTGAGTACCAGACCGCATTGATGCGAGCATTTTGTTGCCCCCCACGACGAATATCGCCCCCATGACGAATGTCGCCACCTCGACAAATGTCGCCCCGACGATAAATGTCGCCCCCACGACAAATGTCGCCCCCAAGACAGATGCAGTCGCAGCCCGCCCGAATGCGGGCGCAGCCCGCTTGAATGCCAAACGGGCGAAGCCCGCTTGGTTACGGGCGAAGCCCGCAACGACGCATCGAGAACGGGCGTAGCCCGTTCGAAGATGCTAGTCGACAACTAAATGAACTGGAATGGGTAAAACTTGTGCTCGGAGCTCATTCCGAAAAGGTGTTGTGGGGTAAAATCAGACAACCGGATCAAAAGTTATTGTTGTTTAAAGTTTAAGTGTCATTTGGAGATAAATCTCTGACTTTCGCTACAAACCGCATCTAAAATTATTTCATTTTGAAATTTATGTGTCATTTGGAGCAAAATCTCGCATTACCAGTAGAACCCACTATATATCGACCTCTAAACGAGCTTCAATGGGTTAAAATTGTTCTCCATTTGATTTATGGCTCCTATCTCATTCTGAAAAGGTGTCCTTTGGTGCTAAATTTCGCATTACCGCTGCAATCGGCTATATATCGACAACTAAATAAATTGAAATGGGTAAAAACGTGTGCCCCAATGAATTTAGTGCTCCGAGCTCATTCTAAAAAGGCGTTGTGGGGTCATATCGGACAACAGAATCAAAAGTTATTGTTGTTTAAAGTTTAAGTGTCATTTGGAGCTAAATCTCTCACTTTCGCTACAAACCGTATCTAAAAATCTTTTATTTGGAAATTTATGTGTCATTTGGAGCAAAATCTTCCATTACCAGTAGAACCCACTGTATATCGACCTCTAAATGAGCTTGAATGGGTTAAAATTGTTCTCCATTGGATTTAGGGCTCCTATCTCATTCTGAAAAGGTGTCCTTTGGAGCTAAATTTCGCATTACCGCTGCAACCGGTTATATATCGACAACTAAATGAGCTGGAATGGGTAAAACTTGTGCTCCAAGGAATGTAGTGCTCTGAGCTCATTCCACAAAGGTGTTATAGGGTAAAATCAGACAACCGGATCAAAAGTTATTGCTGTTTAAAGTTTAAGTGTTATCTGGAGCTAAATCTCCCACTTTCGCTACAAACCGCATCTAAAATTCTTTCATTTTGAAATTTATGTGTCATTTGGGGCAAAATCTCACATTACCAGTAGAATCCACTGTATATTGACCTCTAAACGAGCTTAAATGGGTTAAAAAATTTCTCCATTGGATTTAGGGCTCCTATCTCATTCTGAAAAGGTGTCCTTTGGAGCTAAATTATGCATTACCGCTGCAACCGGCTATATATCGACAACTAAATAAACTGGACTGGGTAAAAATTGTGCTCCAATGAATGTAGTGCTCCGAGCTCATTCCGAAAAGGTGTTGTGGGGTAAAATCAGACAACCGGATCAAAAGTTATTGTTGTTTAAAGTTTAAGTGTCATTTGGAGCTAAATCTCTCACTTTCGCTACAAACCGCATCTAAAATCTTTTATTTTGAAATTTATGTGTCATTTTGAGCAAAATCTCGCATTACCAATAGAACCCACTGTATATCGACCTCTAAACGAACTTGAATTGGTTAAAATTGTTCTCCATTGGATTTAGGGCTCCTATCTCATTCTGAAAAGGTGTCCTTTGGAGCTAAATTTCGCATTACAGCTGCAACCGGTTATATATCGACAACTAATTGAACTGGAATGAGTAAAACTTGTGCTCCAAGGAATGTAGTGCTCCGAGCTCATTCCGAAAAGTTGCTGTGGGGTAAAATCAGACAACTAGATCAAAAGTTATTGTTGTTTAAAGTTTAAGTGTCATTTGGAGCTAAATCTCTCACTTTCGCTACAAACCGCATCTAAAATTTTTTCATTTTGAAATTTGTGTCATTTGGACCTAAATCTTACATTACTAGTAGAGCGACCTGTATATCGACCTCTATACGAGCTTGAATTGGTTAAAATTGTTCTCCATTGGATTTAGGGCTCCTATCTCATTCTGAAAAGGTGTCCTTTGGAGCTAAATTTCGCATTACCGCTGCAACCGGCTATATATCGACAACTAAATGAACTGGTCTGAGTAAAAAATGTGCTCCATTGAATGTAGTGCTCCGAGCTCATTTCGAAAAGGTGTTGTAGGGGTAAAATCAGACAACCGGATCAAAAGTTATTGCTTTTTAATGTTTAAGTGTCATTTGGAGCTAAATCTCTCACTTTCGCTACAAACCACATCTAAAATTCTTTCATTTTGAAATTTATGTGTCATTTGGAGCAAAATCTCGCATTACCAGTAGTACTCACTGTATATCGACCTCTAAACGAGCTTGAATGGGTTAAATTTATTCTCCACTGGATTTAGGGCTCCTATCTTATTCTGAAAAGGTGTCCTTTAGTGCTAAATTTCACATTATCGCTGCAACCGGCTATATATCGACAACTAAAATAACTGGAATGGGTAAAACTTGTGCCCCAATGAATGTAGTGCCCCGTGCTCATTCCGAAAAGGTGTTGTGGGGGTAAAATCGGACAACCGGATCAAAAGTTATTGCTGTTTAAAGTTTTAGTGTCATTTGGAGCAAAATCTCTCACTTTCGTTACAAACCGCATCTAAAATTCTTTCATTTTGAAATTTATGTGTCATTTTAAGCAAAATCTCACATTACCAGTAGAATCCACTGTATATTGACCTCTAAACGAGCTTGAATTGGTTAAAATTGTTCTCCATTTGACTTAGGGCTCCTATCTCATTCTGAAAAGGTGTCCTTTGGAGCTAAATTTTGCATTACCGCTGTAACTGGCTATATATCGACAACTAAATGAACTGGACTGGGTAAAACTTGTGCTCCAATGAATGTAGTGCTCCGAGCTCATTCCAAAAGGTGTTGTGGGGTAAAATCAGACAACCGGATCAAAAGTTATTACTGTTTAAAGTTTAAGTGTCATTTGGAGCTAAATCTCTCACTTTTGCTACAAACCGCATCTAAAATTCTTTTATTTTGAAATTTATGTGTCATTTGGAGCGAAATCTCTCATTACCAGTAGAACCCACTGAATATCGACCTTTAAACGAGCTTGAATGGGTTAAAATTGTTCTCCATTGGATTTAGGGATCCTATCTCATTCTGAAAAGGTGTCCTTTGGAGCTAGATTTCGCATTACCGCTGCAACCGGTTATATATCGACAACTAAATGAACTGGAATGGGCAAAACTTTTGCTCCAGGGAATGTAGTGCTCCGATCTCATTCCGAAAAGGTGTTGTGGGGTAAAATCAGACAACCGGATCAAAAGTTATTGTTGTTTAAAGTTTAAGTGTCATTTGGAGCTAAATCTCTCACTTTCGCTATAAACCGCATCTAAAATTCTTTCATTTTGAAACTTATGGGTCTTTTGAACCTAAATCTTATATTACTAGTAGAACGCACTGTATATCGACCTCTAAACGAGCTTGAATTTGTTAAAATTATTCCCCATTGGATTTTGGCCTCCTATCTCATTCTGAAAAGGTGTCATTTGGAGCTAAATTTCGCATTACCGCTGCAACAGGCTATATATAGACAACTAAATGAACTGGACTAGGTAAAAAATGTGCTCCAATGAATGTAGTGCTCCGAGCTCGTTCCGAAAAAGTGTTGTGGGGTCAAATCAGACAACCAGATCAAAAGTTATTGCTGTTTAAAGTTAAGTGTCATTTGGAGCTAAATCTCTCACTTTCGTTTCAAACCGCATCTAAAATTCTTTCCTTTTGAAATTTATGTGTCATTTGGAGCAAAATATTGCATTACCAGTAGAACCCACTGTATATTGACCTCTAAACGAGCTTGAATGGGTTAAAATTGTTCTCCATTGGATTTAGGGCTCCTATCTCATTCTGAAAAGGTGTCCTTTGGTGCTAAATTTTGCATTACCGCTGCAATCGGCTATAAATTGACAATTAAATGAACTGGAATGGGTAAAACTTGTGCTCCAATGAATGTAGTGCTCCAAAATCATTCCGAAAAGGTGTTGTGGGGGTAAAGTCAGACAACCGGATCAAAAGTTATTGTTGTTTAAAGTTTGAGTGCCATTTGTAGCTAAATCTCTCACTTTCGCTACAAACCGCATCTACAATTCTTTCATTTTGAAATTTATGTGTCATTTGGACCTAAATCTTACATTACTAGTAGAAAGAACGGTATATCGACCTCTAAACGAGCTCGAATTTGTTAAAATAGTTCTCAATTGGATTTAGGGCTCCTATCTCATTCTGAAAATGTGTCCTTTGGAGCTAAATTTTGCATTACCGCTGCAACCGGCTATATATCGACAACTAAATGAACTGGACTGGGTAAAAATTGTGCTCCAATGAATGTAGTGCTCCGAGCTCATTCCGAAAGTGTTGTGGGGTAAAATCAGACAACCGGATCAAAAGTTATTGTTGTTTAAAGTTTAAGTGTCATTTGGAGCTAAATCTCTCACTTTCGCTACAAACCGCATCTAAAATTCTTTTATTTTGAAATTTATGTGTCATTTGGAGCAAAATATCGCATTACCAGTAGAACCCACTGTATATCGACCTCTAAACGAACTTGAATTGGTTAAAATTGTTCTCCATTGGATTTAGGGCTCCTATCTCATTCTGAAAAGGTGTCCTTTGGAGCTAAATTTCGCATTACAGCTGCAACCGGTTATATATCGACAACTAATTGAACTGGAATGGGTAAAACTTGTGCTCCAAGGAATGTAGTGCTCCGAGCTCATTCCGAAAAGGTGTTGTGGGGTAAAATCAGACAACCAGATCAAAAGTTATTGCTGTTTAAAGTTTAAGTGTCATTTGGAGCTAAATCTCTCACTTTCGCTACAAACCGCATCTAAAATTTTTTCATTTTGAAATTTGTGTCATTTGGACCTAAATCTTACATTACTAGTAGAGCGACCTGTATATCGACCTCTATACGAGCTTGAATTTGTTATAATTGTTCTCCATTGGATTTAGGGCTCCTATCTCATTCTGAAAAGGTGTCCTTTGGAGCTAAATTTCGCATTACCGCTGCAACCGGCTATATATCGACAACTAAATGAACTGGACTGGGTAAAAATTGTGCTCCAATGAATGTAGTGCTCCGAGCTCATTTCGAAAAGGTGTTGTGGGGGTAAAATCAGACAACCGGATCAAAAGTTATTGCTGTTTAATGTTTAAGTGTCATTTGGAGCTAAATCTCTCACTTTCGCTACAAACCATATCTAAAATTCTTTCATTTTGAAATTTATGTGTCATTTGGAGCAAAATCTCGCATTACCAGTAGAACTCACTGTATATCGACCTCTAAACGAGCTTGAATGGGTTAAAATTATTCTCCACTGGATTTAGGGCTCCTATCTTATTCTGAAAAGGTGTCCTTTAGTGCTAAATTTCATATTATCGCTGCAACCGACTATATATCGACAACTAAATGAACTGGAATGGGCAAAACTTGTGCCCCAATGAATGTAGTGCTCCGTGCTCATTCCGAAAAGGTGTGTGGGGGTAAAATCGGACAACCGGATCAAAAGTTATTGCTGTTTAAACTCTTAGTGTCATTTGGAGCAAAATCTCTCACTTTTGTTACAAACCGCATCTAAAATTCTTTCATTTTGAAATTTATGTGTCATTTGAAGCAAAATCTCACATTACCCGTAGAATCCACTGTATATTGACCTCTAAACGAGCTTTAATGGGTTAAAATTGTTCTCCATTGGACTTAGGGCTCCTATCTCATTCTGAAAAGGTGTCCTTTGGAGCTAAATTTTGCATTACCGCTGCAACTGGCTATATATCGACAACTAAATGAACTGGACTGGGTAAAACTTGTACTCCAATGAATGTAGTTCTCCGAGCTCATTCCGAAAAGGTGTTGTGGGGTAAAATCAGACAACCGGATCAAAAGTTATTACTGTTTAAAGTTTAAGTGTCATTTGGAGCTAAATCTCTCACTTTTGCTACAAACCGCATCTAAAATTCTTTTATTTTGAAAATTATGTGTCATTTAGAGCGAAATCTCTCATTACCAGTAGAACCCACTGTATATCGACCTCTAAACGAGCTTGAATGGGTTAAAATTGTTCTCCATTGGATTTAGGGATCCTATCTCATTCTAAAAAGGTGTCCTTTGGAGCTAAATTTCGCATTACCGCTGCAACCGGTTATATATCGACAACTAAATGAACTGGAATGGGTAAAACTTTTGCTCCAAGGAATGTAGTGCTCCGAGCTCATTCGGAAAAGGTGTTGTAGGGTAAAATCAGACAACCGGATCAGAAGTTATTGTTGTTTAAAGTTTAAGTGTCATTTGGAGCTAAATCTCTCACTTTTGCTACAAACCGCATCTAAAATTCTTTCATTTTGAAATTTATGGGTTATTTGGACCTAAATCTTATATTACTAGTAAAACGCACTGTATATCGACCTCTAAACGAGCTTGAATTTGTTAAAATTATTCCCCATTGGATTTTGGGCTCCTATCTCATTCTGAAAAGGTGTCCTTTGGAGCTAAATTTCGCATTACCGCTGCAACAGGCTATATATAGACAACTAAATGAACTGGACTAGGTAAAAAATGTGCTCCAATGAATGTAGTGCTCCGAGCTCATTCCGAAAAGGTGTTGTGGGTTAACAGACAACCGGATCAAAAGTTATTGCTGTTTAAAGTTTAAGTGTCATTTGGAGCTAAATCTCTCACTTTCGTTACAAACCGCATCTAAAATTCTTTCCTTTTGAAATTTATGTGTCATTTGGAGCAAAATCTTGCATTACCAGTAGAAACCACTGTATATTGACCTCTAAACGAGCTTGAATGGGTTAAAATTGTTCTCCATTGGATTTAGGGCTCCTATCTCATTCTGAAAAGTTGTCCTTTGGTGCTAAATTTTGCATTACCGCTGCAATCGGCTATATATCGACAACTAAATGAAATGGAATAGGTAAAACTTGTGCTCCATTGAATGTAGTGCTCCAAAATCATTCCGAAAAGGTGTTGTGGGGTAAAGTCAGACAACCGGATCAAAAGTTATTGTTGTTTAACGTTTGAGTGTCATTTGTAGCTAAATCTCTTACTTTCGCTACAAACCGCATCTACAATTCTTTCATTTTGAAATTTATGTGTCATTTAAACCTAAATCTTACATTACTACTAGAAAGCACTGTATATCGACCTCTAAACGAGCTCGAATTTGTTAAAATTGTTCTCAATTGGATTTAGGGCTCCTATCTCATTCTGAAAAGGTGTCCTTTGGAGCTAAATTTCGCATTACCGCTGCAACCGGCTATATATCGACAATTAAATGATCTGGACTGGGTAAAAAATGTGCCCCAATGAATGTAGTGCTCCGAGCTTATTCCGAAAAGGTGTTGTGGGGAAAATCAGACAACCGGGTCAAAAGTTATTACTGTTTAAAGTTTAAGTGTCATTTGGAGCTAAATCTCTCACTTTCGTTACAAACCGCATCTAAAATTCTTTCCTTTTGAAATTTATGTGTCATTTGGAACAAAATCTTGCATTACCAGTAGAACCCACTGTATATTGACCTCTAAACGAGCTTGAATGGGTTAAAATTGTTCTCCATTGGATTTAAGGCTCCTATCTCATTCTGAAAAGGTGTCCTTTGGTGCTAAATTTTGCATTACCGCTGCAATCGGCTATATATCGACAACTAAATGAAATGGAATGGGTAAAACTTGTGCTCCAATGAATGTAGTGCTCCGAGCTCATTCCGAAAAGGTGTTGTGGGGAAAATCAGACAACCGGATCAAAAGTTATTGCTTTTTAATGTTTAAGTGTCATTTGGAGCTAAATCTCTCACTTTCGCTACAAATCGCACCTAAAATTCTTTCATTTTGAAATTTGTGTCATTTGGAGCAAAATCTCGCATTACCAGTAGAACCCACTATATATCGACCTCTAAACGAGCTTGAATGGGTTAAAATTATTCTCCATTGGATTTAGGGCTACTATCTCATTCTGAAAAGGTGTCCTTTAGAGCTAAATTTCACATTACCGCTGCAACTGGCTATATATCGACAACTAAATGAACTGGAATGGGTAAACTTGTGCTCCAATGAATGTAGTGCTCCGAGCTCATTCCGAAAAGGTGTTGTGGGGGTAAAATCAGACAACCAGATCAAAAGTTATTGTTGTTTAAAGTTTGAGTGTCATTTGTAGCTAAATCTCTCACTTTCGCTACAAATCGCATCTACAATTCTTTCATTTTGAAATTTATGTGTGATTTGGACCTAAATCTTACATTACTAGTAGAAAGCACTGTATATCGACCTCTAAACGAAATCGAATTTGTTAAAATAGTTCTCAATTGGATTTAGGGCTCCTATCTCATTCTGAAAAGGTGTCCTTTGGAGCTAAATTTCGCATTACCGCTGCAACCGGCTATATATCGACAACTAAATGAACTGGACTGGGTAAAAATTGTCCTCCAATGAATGTAGTGCTCCGAGCTCATTCCGAAAAGGTGTTGTGGGCGGTAAAATCAGACAAACGAATCAAAAGTTATTGCTGTTTAAAGTTTAAGTGTCATTTGGAGCTAAATCTCTCACTTTCGTTACAAACCACATCTAAAATTCTTTCATTTTGAAATTTATGTGTCATTTGGAGAAAAATCTCGCATGACCAGTAGGACCCACAGTATATTGACCTCTAAACGAGCTTGAATGGGTTAAAATTATTCTCCACTGGATTTAGGGCTCATGTGTCATTCTGAAAAGGTGTCCTTTAGTGCTAAATTTCACATTATCGCTGCAACCGGCTATATATCGACAACTAAATGAACTGGAATGGGTAAAACTTGTGCCCCAATGAATGTAGTGTTCCTTGCTCATTCCGAAATGATGCTGTGGGGGTAAAATCGGACAACCGGATCAAAAGTTATTGCTGTTTAAAGTTTTAGTGTCATTTGGAGCTAAATCTCTCACTTTCGTTACAAACCGCATCTAAAATTCTTTCATTTTGAAATTTATGTGTCATTTGAAGCAAAATCTCACATTACCAGTAGAATCCACTGTATATTGACCTATAAACGAGCTTGAATGAGTTAAAATTGTTCTCCATTGGACTTAGGGCTCCGAACTCATTCCGAAAAGGTGTTGTGGGGTAAAATCAGACAACCAGATCAAAAGTTATTGCTGTTTAAAGTTTAAGTGTCATTTGGAGCTAAATCTCTCACTTTCGTTACAAACCGCATCTAAAATTCTTTCCTTTTGAAATTTGTGTCATTTGGAGCAAAATCTTGCATTACCAGTAGAACCCACTATATATTGACCTCTAAATGAGCTTGAATGGGTTAAAATTGTTCTCCATTGGATTTAGGGCTCCTATCTCATTCTGAAAAGGTGTCCTTTGGTGCTAAATTTTGCATTACCGCTGCAACTGGCTATATATCGACAACTAAATGAACTGGACAGGGTAAAACTTGTGCTCCAATGAATGTAGTGCTCCGAGCTCATTCCGAAAAGGTGTTGTGGGGTAAAATCAGACAACCGGATCAAAAGTTATTACTGTTTAAAGTTTAAGTGTCATTAGGAGCTAAATCTCTCACTTTTGCTACAAACCGCATCTAAAATTCTTTTATTTTGAATTTTATGTCTCATTTGGAGCGAAATCTCGCATTAGCAGTAGAACCCACTGTATATCGACCTCTAAACGAGCTTGAATGGGTTAAAATTGTTCTCCATTGGATTTAGGGCTCCTATCTCATTCTGAAAAGGTGTCCTTTGGAGCTAAAATTCGCATTCCCGCTTCAACCGGTTATATATCGACAACTAAATGAACTGGAATGGGTAAAACTTTTGCTCCAAGGAATGTAGTGCTCCGAGCTCATTCCGAAAAGGTGTTGTAGGGTAAAATCAGACAACCGGATCAAAAGTTATTGCTGTTTAAAGTTTAAGTGTCATTTGGAGCTAAATCTCTCACTTTCGCTACAAACCGCATTTAAAATTCTTTCATTTTGAAATTTATGGGTCATTTGAACCTAAATCTTATATTACTAGTAGAACGCACTGTATATCGACCTCTAAACGAGCTTGAATTAGTTAAAATTATTCCCCAATTGGATTTTGGGCTCCTATCTCATTCTGAAAAGGTGTCATTTGGAGCTAAATTTCGAATTACCGCTGCAACAGGCTATATATCGAAAACTAAATGAACTGGACTAGGTAAAAAATGTGCTCCAATGAATGTAGTGCTCCGAGCTCATTCCGAAAAGGTGTTGTGGGGTAAAATCAGACAACCGGATCAAAAGTTATTGCTGTTTAAAGTTTAAGTGTCATTTGGAGCTAAATCTCTCACTTTCGTTACAAACCGCATCTAAAATTCTTTCCTTTTGAAATTTGTGTTATTTGGAGCAAAATCTTGCATTACCAGTAGAACCCACTATATATTGACCTCTAAACGAGCTTGAATGGGTTAAAATTGTTCTCCATTGGATTTAGGGCTCCTATCTCATTCTGAAAAGGTGTCCTTTGGTGCTAATTTTTGCATTACCGCTGCAACTGGCTATATATCGACAACTAAATGAACTGGACTGGGTAAAACTTGTGCTCCAATGAATGTAGTGCTCCGAGCTCATTCCGAAAAGGTGTTGTGGGGTAAAATCAGACAACCGGATCAAAAGTTATTGCTGTTTAAAGTTTAAGTGTCATTTGGAGCTAAATCTCTCACTTTCGTTACAAACCACATCTAAAATTCTTTCATTTTGAAATTAATGTGTCATTTGGAGCAAATGGTCGCATGACCAGTAGAACCCACAGTATATCGACATCTAAACGAGCTTGAATGGGTTAAAATTATTCTCCACTAGATTTAGGGCTCATGTGTCATTCTGAGAAAGGTGTCCTTTAGTGCTAAATTTCACATTATCGCTGCAACCGGCTATATATCGACAACTAAATGAACTGGAATGGGTAAAACTTGTGCCCCAATGAATGTAGTGCTCCGTGCTCATTCCGAAATGGTGTTGTGGGGGTAAATCGGACAACCGGATCAAAAGTTATTGCTGTTTAAAGTTTTAGTGTCATTTGGAGCTAAATCTCTCACTTTCGTTACAAACCGCATCTAAAATTCTTTCATTTTGAAATTTATGTGTCATTTGAAGCAAAATCTCACATTACCAGTAGAATCCACTGTATATTGACCTCTAAACGAGCTTGAATGGGTTAAAATTGTTCTCCATTGGACTTAGGGCTCCTATCTCATTATGAAAAGGTGTCCTTTGGAGCTAAATTTTGCATTACCGCTGCAACTGGCTATATATCGACAACTAAATGAACTGGACTGGGTAAAACTTGTGCTCCAAGGAATGTAGTGCTCCGAGCTCATTCCAAAAAGGTGTTATAGGGTAAAATCAGACCACCGGATCAAAAGTTATTGTTGTTTAAAGTTTAAGTGTCATTTGGAGCTAAATCTCTCACTTTCGCTACAAACCGCATCTAAAATTCTTTCATTTTGAAATTTATGGGTCATTTGGACCTAAATCTTATATTACTAGTAGAACGCACTGTATATCGACCTCTAAACGAGCTTGAATTAGTTAAAATTATTCCCCATTGGATTTTGGGCTCCTATCTCATTCTGAAAAGGTGTCATTTGGAGCTAAATTTCGCATTACCGCTGCAACAGGCTATATATCGAAAACTAAATGAACTGGACTAGGTAAAAAATGTGCTCCAATGAATGTAGTGCTCCGAACTCATTCCAAAAAGGTGTTGTGGGGTAAAATCAGACAACCGGATCAAAATTTATTGCTGTTTAAAGTTTAAGTGTCATTTGGAGCTAAATCTCTCACTTTCGTTACAAACCGCATCTAAAATTCTTTCCTTTTGAAATTTGTGTCATTTGGAGCAAAATCTTGCATTACCAGTAGAACCCACTATATATTGACCTCTAAACGAGCTTGAATGGGTTCAAATTGTTCTCCATTGGATTTAGGGCTCCTATCTCATTCTGAAAAGGTGTCCTTTGGTGCTAAATTTTGCATTACCGCTGCAACTGGCTATATATCGACAACTAAATGAACTGGACAGTGTAAAACTTGTGCTCCAATGAATGTAGTGCTCCAAGCTCGTTCCGATAAGGTGTTGTGGGGTAAAATCAGACAACCGGATCAAAAGTTATTGCTGTTTAAAGTTTAAGTGTTATTTGGAGCTAAATCTCTCACTTTCGTTACAAACCACATCTAAAATTCTTTCATTTTGAAATTTATGTGTCATTTGGAGCAAAATCTCGCATGACCAGTAGAACCCACAGTATATCGACCTCGAAACGAGCTTTAATGGGTTAAAATTATTCTCCACTGGATTTAGGGCTCATGTGTCATTCTGAAAAGGTGTCCTTTAGTGCTAAATTTCACATTATCGCTGCAATCGGCGATATATCGACAACTAAATGAACTGGAATGGGTAAAACTTGTGCCCCAATGAATGTAGTGCTCCGTGCTCATTCCGAAATGGTGTTGTGGGGGTAAAATCGGACAACCGGATCAAAAGTTATTGCTGTTTAAAGTTTTAGTGTCATTTGGAGCTAAATCTCTCACTTTCGTTACAAACCGCATCTAAAATTCTTTCATTTTGAAATTTATGTGTCATTTTAAGCAAAATCTCACATTACCAGTAGAATCCACTGTATATTGACCTCTAAACGAGCTTGAATTGGTTAAAATTGTTCTCCATTTGACTTAGGGCTCCTATCTCATTCTAAAAAGGTGTCCTTTGGTGCTAAATTTTGCATTACCGCTGCAACTGGCTATATATCGACAACTAAATGAACTGGACTGGGTAAAACTTGTGCTCCAATGAATGTAGTGCTCCGAGCTCATTCCGAAAAGGTGTTGTGGGGTAAAATCAGACAACCGGATCAAAAGTTATTGCTGTTTAAAGTTTAAGTGTCATTTGGAGCTAAATCTCTCACTTTCGTTACAAACCACATCTAAAATTCTTTCATTTTGAAATTTATGGGTCATTTGGAGCAAAATCTCGCATGACCAGTAGAACCCACAGTATATCAACCTCTAAACAAGCTTGAATGGGTTAAAATTATTCTCCGCTGGATTTAGGGCTCATGTGTCATTCTGAAAAGGTGTCCTTTAGTGCTAAATTTCACATTATCGCTGCAATCGGCTATATATCGACAAGTAAATGAACTAGAATGGGTAAAACTTGTGCCCCAATGAATGTAGTGCTCCGTGCTCATTCCGAAATGGTGTTGTGGGGGTAAAATTGGACAACCGGATCAAAAGTTATTGCTGTTTAAAGTTTTAGTGTCATTTGGAGCTAAATCTCTCACTTTCGTTACAAACCACATCTTTTATTTTGAAATTTATGTGTTCGTTTGGTGCGAAATCTCGCATTACCAGTAGAACCCACTATATATCGACCTCTAAACGAGCTTGAATGGGTTAAAATTATTCTCCATTGGATTTAGGGCTCCTATCTCATTCTGAAAAAGTGTCCTTTGGAGCTAAATTTCGCATTACCGCTGCAACCGGTTATATATCGACAACTAAATGAACTTGAATGGGTAAAACTTTTGCTCCAAGGAATGTAGTGCTCTGAGCTCATTCCGAAAAGGTGTTGTAGGGTAAAATCAGACAACCGGATCAAAAGTTATTGTTGTTTAAAGTTTAAGTGTCATTTGTAGCTAAATCTCTCACTTTCGCTACAAACCGCATCTAAAATTCTTTCATTTTGAAATTTATGGGTCATTTGGACCTAAATCTTATATTACTAGTAGAACGCACTGTATATCGACCTCTAAACGAGCTTGAATTAGTTAAAATTATTCCCCATTGGATTTTGGGCTCCTATCTCATTCTGAAAAGGTGTCATATGGAGCTAAATTTCGCATTACCGCTGCAACAGGCTATATATCGAAAACTAAATGAACTGGACTAGGTAAAAAATGTGCTCCAATGAATGTAGTGCTCCGAACTCATTCCGAAAAGGTGTTGTGGGGTAAAATCAGACAACCGGATCAAAAGTTATTGCTGTTTAAAGTTTAAGTGTCATTTGGAGCTAAATCTCTCACTTTCGTTACAAACCGCATCTAAAATTCTTTCCTTTTGAAATTTGTGTCATTTGGAGCAAAATCTTGCATTACCAGTAGAACCCACTATATATTGACCTCTAAACGAGCTTGAATGGGTTAAAATTGTTCTCCATTTGATTTAGGGCTCCTATCTCATTCTGAAAAGGTGTCCTTTGGTGCTAAATTTTGCATTACCGCTGCAACTGGCTATATATCGACAACTAAATGAACTGGACTGGGTAAAACTTGTGCTGCAATGAATGTAGTGCTCCAAGCTCATTCCGAAAAGGTGTTGTGGGGTAAAATCAGACAACCGGATCAAAAGTTATTGCTGTTTAAAGTTTAAGTGTCATTTGGAGCTAAATCTCTCACTTTCGTTACAAACCACATCTAAAATTCTTTCATTTTGAAATTTATGTGTCATTTGGAGCAAAATCTCGCATGACCAGTAGAACCCACAGTATATCGACCTCGAAACGAGCTTGAATGGGTTAAAATTATTCTCCACTGGATTTAGGGCTCATGTGTCATTCTGAAAAGGTGTCCTTTAGTGCTAAATTTCACATTATCTCTGCAACCGGCTATATATCGACAACTAAATGAACTGGAATGGGTAAAACTTGTGCCCCAATGAATGCAGTGCTCCGTGCTCATTCCGAAATGGTGTTGTGGGGGTAAAATCTTACAACCGGATCAAAAGTTATTGCTGTTTAAAGTTTTAGTGTCATTTGGAGCTAAATCTCTCACTTTCGTTACAAACCGCATCTAAAATTATTTCATTTTGAAATTTATGTGTCATTTGAAGCTAAATCTCACATTACCAGTAGAATCCACTGTATATTGACCTCTAAACGAGCTTGAATGGGTTAAAATTGTTCTCCATTGGACTTAGGGCTCCTATCTCATTCTGAAAAGGTGTCCTTTGGAGCGAAATTTTTCATTACCGCTGCAACTGGCTATATATCGACAACTAAATGAACTGGACTGGGTAAAACTTGTGCTCCAATGAATGTAGTGCTCCGAGCTCATTCCGAAAAGGTGTTGTGGGGGTAAAATCAGACAACCGGATCAAAAGTTATTACTGTTTAAAGTTTAAGTGCCATTTGGAGCTAAATCTCTCACTTTCGTTACAAACCGCATCTAAAATTCTTTCCTTTTGAAATTTATGTGTCATTTGGAACAAAATCTTGCATTACCAGTAGAACCCACTGTATATTGACCTCTAAACGAGCTTGAATGGGTTAAAATTGTTCTCCATTGGATTTAGGGCTCCTATCTCATTCTGAAAAGGTGTCCTTTGGTGCTAAATTTTGCATTACCGCTGCAATCGGCTATATATCGACAACTAAATGAAATGGAATGGGTAAAACTTGTGCTCCAATGAATGTAGTGCTCCGAGCTCATTCCGAAAAGGTATTGTGGGGAAAATCAGACAACCGGATCAAAAGTTATTGCTGTTTAATGTTTAAGTGTCATTTGGAGCTAAATCTCTCACTTTCGCTATAAACCGCACCTAAAATTCTTTCATTTTGAAATTTTTGTGTCATTTGCAGTAAAATCTCGCATTACCAGTAGAACCCACTATATATCGACCTCTAAACGAGCTTGAATGGGTTAAAATTATTCTCCATTGGATTTAGGGCTCCTATCTCATTCTGAAAAGGTGTCCTTTAGAGCTAAATTTCGCATTACCGCTGCAACTGGCTATATATCGACAACTAAATGAACTGGAATGGGTAAACTTGTGCTCCAATGAATGTAGTGCTCCGAGCTCATTCCGAAAAGGTGTTGTGGGGGTAAAATCAAACAACCAGATCAAAAGTTATTGTTGTTTAAAGTTTGAGTGTCATTTGTAGCTAAATCTCTCACTTTCGCTACAAATCGCATCTACAATTCTTTCATTTTGAAATTTATGTGTCATTTGGACCTAAATCTTACATTACTAGTAGAAAGCACTGTATATCGACCTCTAAACGAGCTCGAATTTGTTAAAATAGTTCTCAATTGGATTTAGGGCTCCTATCTCATTCTGAAAAGGTGTCCTTTGGAGCTAAATTTTGCATTACCGCTGCAACCGGCTATATATCGACAACTAAATGAACTGGACTTGGTAAAAATTGTGCTCCAATGAATGTAGTGCTCCGAGCTCATTCCGAAAAGGTGTTGTGGGGGGTAAAATCAGACAACCGGATCAAAAGTTATTGCTGTTTAAAGTTTAAGTGTCATTTGGAGCTAAATCTCTCACTTTCGTTACAAACCACATCTAAAATTCTTTCATTTTGAAATTTATGTGTCATTTGGAGCAAAATCTCGCATGACCAGTAGGACCCACAGTATATTGACCTCTAAACGAGCTTGAATGGGTTAAAATTATTCTCCACTGGATTTAGGGCTCATGTGTCATTTGAAGCAAAATCTCACATTACCAGTAGAATCCACTGTATTTTGACCTCTAAACGAGCTTGAATGGGTTAAAATTGTTCTCCATTGGATTTAGGGCTCCTATCTCATTCTGAAAAGGTGTCCTTTGGAGCTAAATTTTGCATTACCGCTGCAACTGGCTATATATCGACAACTAAATGAACTGGACTGGGTAAAACTTGTGCTCCAAGGAATGTAGTGCTCCGAGCTCATTCCAAAAAGGTGTTGTAGGGTAAAATCAGACAACCGGATCAAAAGTTATTGTTGTTTAAAGTTTAAGTGTCATTTGGAGCTAAATCTCTCACTTTCGGTACAAACCGCATCTAAAATTCTTTAATTTTGAAATTTATGGGTCATTTGGACCTAAATCTTATATTACTAGTAGAACGCACTATATATCGACCTCTAAACGAGCTTGAATTAGTTAAAATTATTCCCCATTGGATTTTGGGCTCCTATCTCATTCTGAAAAGGTATCATTTGGAGCTAAATTTCGCATTACCGCTGCAACAGGCTATATATCGAAAACTAAATGAACTGGACTAGGTAAAAAATGTGCTCTAATGAATGTAGTGCTCCGAACTCATTCCGAAAAGGTGTTGTGGGGTAAAATCAGACAACCGGATCAAAAGTTATTGCTGTTTAAAGTTTAAGTGTCATTTGGAGCTAAATCTCTCACTTTCGTTACAAACCGCATCTAAAATTCTTTCCTTTTGAAATTTGTGTCATTTGGAGTAAAATCTTGCATTACCAGTAGAACCCACTATATATTGACCTCTAAATGAGCTTGAATGGGTTAAAATTGTTCTCCATTGGATTTAGGGCTCCTATCTCATTCTGAAAAGGTGTCCTTTGGTGCTAAATTTTGCATTACCGCTGCAACTGGCTATATATCGACAACTAAATGAACTGGACTGGGTAAAACTTGTGCTCCAATGAATGTAGTGCTCCAAGCTTGTTCCGAAAAGGTGTTGTGGGGTAAAATCAGACAACCGGATCAAAAGTTATTGCTGTTTAAAGTTTAAGTGTCATTTGGAGCTAAATCTCTCACTTTCGTTACAAACCACATCTAAAATTCTTTCATTTTGAAATTTATGTGCCATTTGGAGCAAAATCTCGCATGACCAGTAGAACCCACAGTATATCGACCTCGAAACGAGCTTGAATGGGTTAAAATTATTCTCCACTGGATTTAGGGCTCATGTGTCATTCTGAAAAGGTGTCCTTTAGTGCTAAATTTCACATTATCGCTGCAATCGGCGATATATCGACAACTAAATGAACTGGAATGGGTAAAACTTGTGCCCCAATGAATGTAGTGCTCCGTGCTCATTCCGAAATGGTGTTGTGGGGGTAAAATGGGACAACCGGATCAAAAGTTATTGCTGTTTAAAGTTTTAGTGTCATTTGGAGCTAAATCTCTCACTTTCGTTACAAACCGCATCTAAAATTCTTTCATTTTGAAATTTATGTGTCATTTTAAGCAAAATCTCACATTACCAGTAGAATCCACTGTATATTGACCTCTAAACGAGCTTGAATTGGTTAAAATTGTTCTCCATTGGACTTAGGGCTCCTATCTCATTCTAAAAAGGTGTCCTTTGGTGCTAAATTTTGCATTACCGCTGCAACTGGCTATATATCGACAACTAAATGAACTGGACTGGGTAAAACTTGTGCTCCAATGAATGTAGTGCTCCGAGCTCATTCCGAAAAGGTGTTGTGGGGTAAAATCAGACAACCGGATCAAAAGTTATTGCTGTTTAAAGTTTAAGTGTCATTTGGAGCTAAATCTCTCACTTTCGTTACAAACCACATCTAAAATTCTTTCATTTTGAAATTTATGGGTCATTTGGAGCAAAATCTCGCATGACCAGTAGAACCCACAGTATATCAACCTCTAAACAAGCTTGAATGGGTTAAAATTATTCTCCGCTGGATTTAGGGCTCATGTGTCATTCTGAAAAGGTGTCCTTTAGTGCTAAATTTCACATTATCGCTGCAATCGGCTATATATCGACAAGTAAATGAACTAGAATGGGTAAAACTTGTGCCCCAATGAATGTAGTGCTCCGTGCTCATTCCGAAATGGTGTTGTGGGGGTAAAATTGGACAACCGGATCAAAAGTTATTGCTGTTTAAAGTTTTAGTGTCATTTGGAGCTAAATCTCTCACTTTCGTTACAAACCACATCTTTTATTTTGAAATTTATGTGTTCGTTTGGTGCGAAATCTCGCATTACCAGTAGAACCCACTATATATCGACCTCTAAACGAGCTTGAATGGGTTAAAATTATTCTCCATTGGATTTAGGGCTCCTATCTCATTCTGAAAAAGTGTCCTTTAGAGCTAAATTTCGCATTACCGCTGCAACCGGTTATATATCGACAACTAAATGAACTTGAATGGGTAAAACTTTTGCTCCAAGGAATGTAGTGCTCTGAGCTCATTCCGAAAAGGTGTTGTAGGATAAAATCAGACAACCGGATCAAAAGTTATTGTTGTTTAAAGTTTAAGTGTCATTTGTAGCTAAATCTCTCACTTTCGCTACAAACCGCATCTAAAATTCTTTCATTTTGAAATTTATGGGTCATTTGGACCTAAATCTTATATTACTAGTAGAACGCACTGTATATCGACCTCTAAACGAGCTTGAATTAGTTAAAATTATTCCCCATTGGATTTTGGGCTCATATCTCATTCTGAAAAGGTGTCATATGGAGCTAAATTTCGCATTACCGCTGCAACAGGCTATATATCGAAAACTAAATGAACTGGACTAGGTAAAAAATGTGCTCCAATGAATGTAGTGCTCCGAACTCATTCCGAAAAGGTGTTGTGGGGTAAAATCAGACAACCGGATCAAAAGTTATTGCTGTTTAAAGTTTAAGTGTCATTTGGAGCTAAATCTCTCACTTTCGTTACAAACCGCATCTAAAATTCTTTCCTTTTGAAATTTGTGTCATTTGGAGCAAAATCTTGCATTACCAGTAGAACCCACTATATATTGACCTCTAAACGAGCTTGAATGGGTTAAAATTGTTCTCCATTGGATTTAGGGCTCCTATCTCATTCTGAAAAGGTGTCCTTTGGTGCTAAATTTTGCATTACCGCTGCAACTGGCTATATATCGACAACTAAATGAACTGGACTGGGTAAAACTTGTGCTGCAATGAATGTAGTGCTCCAAGCTCATTCCGAAAAGGTGTTGTGGGGTAAAATCAGACAACCGGATCAAAAGTTATTGCTGTTTAAAGTTTAAGTGTCATTTGGAGCTAAATCTCTCACTTTCGTTACAAACCACATCTAAAATTCTTTCATTTTGAAATTTATGTGTCATTTGGAGCAAAATCTCGCATGACCAGTAGAACCCACAGTATATCGACCTCGAAACGAGCTTGAATGGGTTAAAATTATTCTCCACTGGATTTAGGGCTCATGTGTCATTCTGAAAAGGTGTCCTTTAGTGCTAAATTTCACATTATCTCTGCAATCGGCTATATATCGACAACTAAATGAACTGGAATGGGTAAAACTTGTGCCCCAATGAATGCAGTGCTCCGTGCTCATTCCGAAATGGTGTTGTGGGGGTAAAATCTTACAACCGGATCAAAAGTTATTGCTGTTTAAAGTTTTAGTGTCATTTGGAGCTAAATCTCTCACTTTCGTTACAAACCGCATCTAAAATTATTTCATTTTGAAATTTATGTGTCATTTGAAGCTAAATCTCACATTACCAGTGGAATCCACTGTATATTGACCTCTAAACGAGCTTGAATGGGTTAAAATTGTTCTCCATTGGACTTAGGGCTCCTATCTCATTCTGAAAAGGTGTCCTTTAGAGCGAAATTTTTCATTACCGCTGCAACTGGCTATATATCGACAACTAAATGAACTGGACTGGGTAAAACTTGTGCTCCAATGAATGTAGTGCTCCGAGCTCATTCCGAAAAGGTGTTGTGGGGTAAAATCAGACAACCGGATCAAAAGTTATTACTGTTTAAAGTTTAAGTGCCATTTGGAGCTAAATCTCTCACTTTCGTTACAAACCGCATCTAAAATTCTTTCCTTTTGAAATTTATGTGTCATTTGGAACAAAATCTTGCATTACCAGTAGAACCCATTGTATATTGACCTCTAAACGAGCTTGAATGGGTTAAAATTGTTCTCCATTGGATTTAGGGCTCCTATCTCATTCTGAAAAGGTGTCCTTTGGTGCTAAATTTTGCATTACCGCTGCAATCGGCTATATATCGACAACTAAATGAAATGGAATGGGTAAAACTTGTGCTCCAATGAATGTAGTGCTCCGAGCTCATTCCGAAAAGGTATTGTGGGGAAAATCAGACAACCGGATCAAAAGTTATTGCTGTTTAATGTTTAAGTGTCATTTGGAGCTAAATCTCTCACTTTCGCTATAAACCGCACCTAAAATTCTTTCATTTTGAAATTTTTGTGTCATTTGCAGTAAAATCTCGCATTACCAGTAGAACCCACTATATATCGACCTTTAAACGAGCTTGAATGGGTTAAAATTATTCTCCATTGGATTTAGGGCTCCTATCTCATTCTGAAAAGGTGTCCTTTAGAGCTAAATTTCGCATTACCGCTGCAACTGGCTATATATCGACAACTAAATGAACTGGAATGGGTAAACTTGTGCTCCAATGAATGTAGTGCTCCGAGCTCATTCCGAAAAGGTGTTGTGGGGGTAAAATCAAACAACCAGATCAAAAGTTATTGTTGTTTAAAGTTTGAGTGTCATTTGTAGCTAAATCTCTCACTTTCGCTACAAATCGCATCTACAATTCTTTCATTTTGAAATTTATGTGTCATTTGGACCTAAATCTTACATTACTAGTAGAAAGCACTGTATATCGACCTCTAAACGAGCTCGAATTTGTTAAAATAGTTCTCAATTGGATTTAGGGCTCCTATCTCATTCTGAAAAGGTGTCCTTTGGAGCTAAATTTTGCATTACCGCTGCAACCGGCTATATATCGACAACTAAATGAACTGGTCTGAGTAAAAAATGTGCTCCATTGAATGTAGTGCTCCGAGCTCATTTCGAAAAGGTGTTGTAGGGGTAAAATCAGACAACCGGATCAAAAGTTATTGCTGTTTAAAGTTTTAGTGTCATTTGGAGCTAAATCTCTCACTTTCGTTACAAACCGCATCTAAAATTCTTTCATTTTGAAATTTATGTGTCATTTTAAGCAAAATCTCACATTACCAGTAGAATCCACTGTATATTGACCTCTAAACGAGCTTGAATTGGTTAAAATTGTTCTCCATTGGACTTAGGGCTCCTATGTCATTCTAAAAAGGTGTCCTTTGGTGCTAAATTTTGCATTACCGATGCAACTGGCTATATATCGACAACTAAATGAACTGGACTGGGTAAAACTTGTGCTCCAATGAATGTAGTGCTCCGAGCTCGTTCCGAAAAGGTGTTGTGGGGTAAAATCAGACAACCGGATCAAACGTTATTGCTGTTTAAAGTTTAAGTGTCATTTGGAGCTAAATCTCTCACTTTCGTTACAAACCACATCTAAAATTCTTTCATTTTGAAATTTATGTGTCATTTGGAGCAAAATCTCGCATGACCAGTAGAACCCACAGTATATCAACCTCTAAACGAGCTTGAATGGGTTAAAATTATTCTCCGCTGGATTTAGGGCTCATGTGTCATTCTGAAAAGGTGTCCTTTAGTGCTAAATTTCACATTATCGCTGCAATCGGCTATATATAGACAAGTAAATGAACTGGAATGGGTATAACTTGTGCCCCAATGAATGTAGTGCTCCGTGCTCATTCCAAAATGGTGTTGTGGGGGTAAAATCGGACAACCGGATCAAAAGTTATTGCTGTTTAAAGTTTTAGTGTCATTTGGAGCTAAATCTCTCACTTTCGTTACAAACCGCATCTTTTATTTTGAAATTTATGTGTCGTTTGGTGCGAAATCTCGCATTACCAGTAGAACCCACTGTATATCGACCTCTAAACGACCTTGAATGGGTTAAAATTATTCTCCATTGGATTTAGGGCTCCTATCTCATTCTGAAAAGGTGTCCTTTGGAGCTAAATTTCGCATTACCGCTGCAACCGGTTATATATCGACAACTAAATGAACTGGAATGGGTAAAACTTTTGCTCCAAGGAATGTAGTGCTCTGAGCTCATTCCGAAAAGGTGTTGTAGGGTAAAATCAGACAACCGGATCAAAAGTTATTGTTGTTTAAAGTTTAAGTGTCATTTGGAGCTAAATCTCTCACTTTCGCTACAAACCGCATCTAAAATTTTTTCATTTTGAAATTTATGGGTCATTTGGACCTAAATCTTATATTACTAGTAGAACGCACTGTATATCGACCTCTAAACGAGCTTGAATTAGTTAAAATTATTCCCCATTGGATTTTGGGCTCCTATCTCATTCTGAAAAGGTGTCATATGGAGCTAAATTTCGCATTACCGCTGCAACAGGCTAAATATCGAAAACTAAATGAACTGGACTAGGTAAAAAATGTGCTCCAATGAATGTAGTGCTCCGAACTCATTCCGGAAAGGTGTTGTGGGGTAAAATCAGACAACCGGATCAAAAGTTATTGCTGTTTAAAGTCTAAGTGTCATTTGGAGCTAAATCTCTCACTTTCGTTACAAACCACATCTAAAATTCTTTCATTTTGAAATTTATGTGTCATTTGGTGCAAAATCTCGCATGACCAGTAGAACCCATAGTATATCGACCTCTAAACGAGCTTGAATGGGTTAAAATTATTCTCCGCTGGATTTAGGGCTCATGTGTCATTCTGAAAAGGTGTCCTTTAGTGCTAAATTTCACATTATCGCTGCAATCGGCTATATATCGACAAGTAAATGAACTGGAATGGGTAAAACTTGTGCCCCAATGAATGTAGTGCTCCGTGCTCATTCCGAAATGGTGTTGTGGGGGTAAAATCGGACATCCGGATCAAAAGTTATTGCTATTTAAAGTTTTAGTGTTATTTGGAGCTAAATCTCTCACTTTCGTTACAAACCGCATCTTTTATTTTGAAATTTATGTGTCGTTTGGTGCGAAATCTCGCATTACCAGTAGAACCCACTGTATATCGACCTCTAAACGAGCTTGAATGGGTTAAAATTATTCTCCATTGGATTTAGGGCTCCTATCTCATTCTGAAAAGGTGTCCTTTGGAGCTAAATTTCGCATTACCGCTGCAACCGGTTATATATCGACAACTAAATGAACTGGAATGGGTAAAACTTTTGCTCCAAGGAATGTAGTGCTCTGAGCTCATTCCGAAAAGGTGTTGTAGGGTAAAATCAGACAACCGGATCAAAAGTTATTGTTGTTTAAAGTTTAAGTGTCATTTGGAGCTAAATCTCTCACTTTCGCTACAAACCGCATCTAAAATTCTTTCATTTTGAAATTTATGGGTCATTTGGACCTAAATCTTATATTCTTAGTAGAACGCACTGTATATCGACCTCTAAACGAGCTTGAATTAGTTAAAATTATTCCCCATTGGATTTTGGGCTCCTATCTCATTCTGAAAAGGTGTCATATGGAGCTAAATTTCGCTTTACCGCTGCAACAGGCTATATATCGAAAACTAAATGAACTGGACTAGGTAAAAAATGTGCTCCAATGAATGTAGTGCTCCGAACTCATTCCGAAAAGGTGTTGTGGGGTAAAATCAGACAACCGGATCAAAAGTTATTGCTGTTTAAAGTTTAAGTGTCATTTGGAGAT
Organism: Dactylorhiza incarnata; assembly: GCA_033032865.1. Lineage (NCBI taxonomy): Eukaryota > Viridiplantae > Streptophyta > Magnoliopsida > Asparagales > Orchidaceae > Dactylorhiza > Dactylorhiza incarnata. The sequence continues at coordinate 178,697 of JAWHQI010000697.1, forward strand.
AAATCTCTCACTTTCGTTACAAACCGCATCTAAAATTCTTTCCTTTTGAAATTTGTGTCATTTGGAGCAAAATCTTGCATTACCAGTAGAACCCACTATATATTGACCTCTAAATGAGCTTGAATGGGTTAAAATTGTTCTCCATTGGATTTAGGGCTCCTATCTCATTCTGAAAAGGTGTCCTTTGGTGCTAAATTTTGCATTACCGCTGCAACTGGCTATATATCGACAACTAAATGAACTGGACTGGGTAAAACTTGTGCTCCAATGAATGTAGTGCTCCGAGCTCGTTCCGAAAAGGTGTTGTTGGGTAAAATCAGACAACCGGATCAAAAGTTATTGCTGTTTAAAGTTTAAGTGTCATTTGGAGCTAAATCTCTCACTTTCGTTACAAACCGCATCTTTTATTTTGAAATTTATGTGTCGTTTGGTGCGAAATCTCGCATTACCAGTAGAACCCACTGTATATCGACCTCTAAACGAGCTTGAATGGGTTAAAATTATTCTCCATTGGATTTAGGGCTCCTATCTCATTCTGAAAAGGTGTCCTTTGGAGCTAAATTTCGCATTACCGCTGCAACCGGTTATATATCGACAACTAAATGAACTGGAATGGGTAAAACTTTTGCTCCAAGGAATGTAGTGCTCTGAGCTCATTCCGAAAAGGTGTTGTAGGGTAAAATCAGACAACCGGATCAAAAGTTATTGTTGTTTAAAGTTTAAGTGTCATTTGGAGCTAAATCTCTCACTTTCGCTACAAACCGCATCTAAAATTCTTTCATTTTGAAATTTATGGGTCATTTGGACCTAAATCTTATATTCTTAGTAGAACGCACTGTATATCGACCTCTAAACGAGCTTGAATTAGTTAAAATTATTCCCCATTGGATTTTGGGCTCCTATCTCATTCTGAAAAGGTGTCATATGGAGCTAAATTTCGCTTTACCGCTGCAACAGGCTATATATCGAAAACTAAATGAACTGGACTAGGTAAAAAATGTGCTCCAATGAATGTAGTGCTCCGAACTCATTCCGAAAACGTGTTGTGGGGTAAAATCAGACAACCGGATCAAAAGTTATTGCTGTTTAAAGTTTAAGTGTCATTTGGAGATAAATCTCTCACTTTCGTTACAAACCGCATCTAAAATTCTTTCCTTTTGAAATTTGTGTCATTTGGAGCAAAATCTTGCATTACCAGTAGAACCCACTATATATTGACCTCTAAATGAGCTTGAATGGGTTAAAATTGTTCTCCATTGGATTTAGGGCTCCTATCTCATTCTGAAAAGGTGTCCTTTGGTGCTAAATTTTGCATTACCGCTGCAACTGGCTATATATCGACAACTAAATGAACTGGACTGGGTAAAACTTGTGCTCAAATGAATGTAGTGCTCCGAGCTCATTCCGAAAAGGTGTTGTTGGGTAAAATCAGACAACCGGATCAAAAGTTATTGCTGTTTAAAGTTTAAGTGTCATTTGGAGCTAAATCTCTCACTTTCGTTACAAACCACATCTAAAATTCTTTCATTTTGAAATTTATGTGTCATTTGGAGCAAAATCTCGCATGACCAGTAGAACCCACAGTATATCGACCTCTAAACGAGTATGAATGGGTTAAAATTATTCTCCAATGGATTTAGGGTTCATGTGTCATTCTGAAAAGGTGTCCTTTAGTGCTAAATTTCACATTATCGCTGCAACCGGCTATATATCGACATCTAAATGAACTGGAATGGGTAAAACTTGTGCCCCAATGAATGCAGTGCTCCGTGCTCATTCCGAAATGGTGTTGTGGGGGTAAAATCGGACAACCGGATCAAAAGTTATTGCTGTTTAAAGTTTTAGTGTCATTTGGAGCTAAATCTCTCACTTTCGTTACAAACCGCATCTAAAATTATTTCATTTTGAAATTTATGTGTCATTTGAAGCAAAATCTCACATTACCAGTAGAATCCACTGTATATTGACCTCTAACCGAGCTTGAATGGGTTAAAATTGTTCTCCATTGGACTTAGGGCTCCTATCTCATTCTGAAAAGGTGTCCTTTGGAGCTAAATTTTTCATTACCGCTGCAACTGGCTATATATCGACAACTAAATGAACTGGACTGGGTAAAACTTGTGCTCCAATGAATGTAGTGCTCCGAGCTCATTCCGAAAAGGTGTTGTGGGGTAAAATCAGACAACCGGATCAAAAGTTATTACTGTTTAAAGTTTAAGTGTCATTTGGAGCTAAATCTCTCACTTTTGCTACAAACCGCATCTAAAATTCTTTTATTTTGAAATTTATGTGTCATTTGGTGCGAAATCTCGCATTACCAGTAGAACCCACTGTATATCGACCTCTAAACGAGCTTGAATGGGTTAAAAATTTTCTCCATTGGATTTAGGGCTCCTATCTCATTCTGAAAAGGTGTCCTTTGGAGCTAAATTTCGCATTACCGCTGCAACCGGTTATATATCGACAACTAAATGAACTGGAATGGGTAAAACTTTTGCTCCAAGGAATGTAGTGCTCCGAGCTCATTTCGAAAAGGTGTTGTGGGGAAAAATCAGACAACCGGATCAAAAGTTATTGTTGTTTAAAGTGTAAGTGTCATTTGGAGCTAAATCTCTCACTTTCGCTACAAACCGCATATAAAATTCTTTCATTTTGAAATTTATGGGTCATTTGGACCTAAATCTTATATTACTAGTAGAACGCAATGTATATCGACCTCTAAACGAGCTTGAATTAGTTAAAATTATTCCCCTTGGATTTTGGGCTCCTATCTCATTCTGAAAAGCTGTCATTTGGAGCTAAATTTTGCATTACCGCTGCAACAGGCTATATATCGAAAACTAAATAAACTGGACTAGGTAAACAATGTGCTCCAATGAATGTAGTGTTCCGAGCTCATTCCGAAAAGGTGTTGTGGGGTAAAATCAGACAACCGGATCAAAAGTTATTACTGTTTAAAGTTTAAGTGTCATTTGGAGCTAAATCTCTCACTTTCGTTACAAACCGCATCTAAAATTCTTTTCTTTTGAAATTTGTGTCATTAGGAGCAAAATCTTGCATTACCAGTAGAACCCACTATATATTGACCTCTAAACGAGCTTGAATGGCTTAAAATTGTTCTCCATTGGATTTAGGGCTCCTATCTCATTCTGAAAAGGTGTCCTTTGGTGCTAAATTTTGCATTACCGCTGCAACTGGCTATATATCGACAACTAAATGAACTGGACTGGGTAAAACTTGTGCTCCCATGAATGTAGTGCTCCGAGCTCGTTCCGAAAAGGTGTTGTGGGGTAAAATCAGACAATCAGATCAAAAGTTATTGCTGTTTAAAGTTTAAGTGTCATTTGGAGCTAAATCTCTCACTTTCGTTACAAACCACATCTAAAATTCTTTTATTTTGAAATTTATGTGTCATTTGGAGCAAAATCTCGCATGACCAGTAGAACCCACAGTATATCGACCTCTAAATGAGCTTGAATGGGTTAAAATTATTCTCCACCGGATTTAGGGCTCATGTGTCATTCTGAAAAGGTGTCCTTTAGTGCTAAATTTCACATTATCGCTGCAATCGGCTATATATCGACAACTAAATGAACTGGAATGGGTAAAACTTGTGCCCCAATGAATGTAGTGCTACGTGCTCATTCCGAAATGGTGTTGTGTGGGTAAAATCGGACAACCGGATCAAAAGTTATTGCTGTTTAAAGTTTTAGTGTCATTTGGAGCTAAATCTCTCACTTTCGTTACAAACCGCATCTTTTGTTTTGAAATTTATGTGTCGTTTGGTGCGAAATCTCGCATTACCAGTAGAACCCACTGTATATCGACCTCTAAACGAGCTTGAATAGGTTAAAATTGTTCTCCATTGGATTTAGGGCTCCTATCTCATTCTGAAAAGGTGTCCTTTGGAGCTAAATTTCGCAATACCGCTGCAACCGGTTATATATCGACAACTAAATGAACTGGAATGGGTAAAACTTTTGCTCCAAGGAATGTAGTGCTCCGAGCTCATTCCGAAAAGGTGTTGTAGGGTAAAATCAGACAACCGGATCAAAAGTTATTGTTGTTTAATGTTTAAGTGTCATTTGGAGCTAAATCTCTCACTTTCGCTACAAACCGCATCTAAAATTCTTTCATTTTGAAATTTATGTGTCATTTGGACCTAAATCTTATATTACTAGTAGAACGCACTGTATATCGACCTCTAAACGAGCTTGAATTAGTTAAAATTATTCCCCATTGGATTTTGGGCTCCGATCTCATTCTGAAAAGGTGTCATTTGGAGCTAAATTTCGCATTACCGCTGCAACAGGCTATATATCGAAAACTAAATGAACTGGACTAGGTAAAAAATGTGCTCCAATGAATGTAGTGCTCCGAACTCATTCCGAAAAGGTGTTGTGGGGTAAAATCAGACAACCGAATCAAAAGTTATTGCTGTTTAAAGTTTAAGTGTCATTTGGAGCTAAATCTCTCACTTTCGTTACAAACCGCATCTAAAATTCTTTCCTTTTGAAATTTGTGTCATTTGGAGCAAAATCTTGCATTACCAGTAGAACCCATTATATATTGACCTCTAAATGAGCTTGAATGGGTTAAAATTGTTCTCCATTGGATTTAGGGCTCCTATCTCATTCTGAAAAGGTGTTCTTTGGTGCTAAATTTTGCATTACCGCTGCAACTGGCTATATATCGACAACTAAATGAACTGGACTGGGTAAAACTTGTGCTCCAATGAATGTAGTGCTCCGAGCTCGTTCCGAAAAGGTGTTGTGGGGTAAAATCAGACAACCGGATCAAAAGTTATTGCTGTTTAAAGTTTAAGTGTCATTTGGAGCTAAATCTCTTACTTTCGTTACAAACCACATCTAAAATTCTTTCATTTTGAAATTTATGTGTCATTTGGAGCAAAATCTCGCATGACCAGTAGAACCCACAGTATATCGACCTCTAAACGAGCTTGAATGGGTTAAAATTATTCTCCACTGGATTTAGGGCTCATGTGTCATTCTGAAAAGGTGTCCTTTAGTGCTAAATTTCATATTATCGCTGCAACCGGCTATATATCGACAACTAAATGAACTGGAATTGGTAAAACTTGTGCCCCAATGAATGCAGTGTTCCGTGCTCATTCCGAAATGGTATTGTGGGGGTAAAATCGGACAACCGGATCAAAAGTTATTGCTGTTTAAAGTTTTAGTGTCATTTGGAGCTAAATCTCTCACTTTCGTTACAAACCGCATCTAAAATTCTTTCATTTTGAAATTTATGTGTCATTTGAAGCAAAATCTCACATTACCAGTAGAATCCACTGTATATTGACCTCTAAACGGGCTTGAATGGGTTAAAATTGTTCTCCTTTGGACTTAGGGCTCCTATCTCATTCTGAAAAGGTGTCTTTTGGAGCTAAATTTCGCATTACCGCTGCAACTGGTTATATATCGACAACTAAATGAACTGGAATGGGTAAAACTTTTGCTCCAAGGAATGTAGTGCTCCGAGCTCATTCCGAAAAGGTGTTGTAGGGTAAAATCAGACAACCGGATCAAAAGTTATTGTTGTGTAAAGTTTAAGTGTCATTTGGAGCTAAATCTCTCACTTTCGCTACAAACCGCATTTAAAATTCTTTAATTTTGAAATTTATGGGTCGTTTGGACCTAAATCTTATATTACTAGTAGAACGCACTGTATATCGACCTCTAAACGAGCTTGAATTAGTTAAAATTATTCCCCATTGGATTTTGGGCTCCTATCTCATTCTGAAAAGGTGTCATTTTGAGCTAAATTTCGCATTACCGCTGCAACAGGCTATATATCGACAACTAAATGAACTGGACTAGGTAAAAAATGTGCTCCAATGAATGTAGTGCTCCGAGCTCATTCCGAAAAGGTGTTGTGGGGTAAAATCAGACAAACGAATCAATAGTTATTGCTGTTTAAAGTTTAAGTGTCATTTGGAGCTAAATCTCTCACTTTCGTTACAAACCGCATCTAAAATTCTTTCCTTTTGAAATTTGTGTCATTTGGAGCAAAATCTTGCATTACCAGTAGAACCCACTATATATTGACCTCTAAACGAGCTTGAATGGGTTAAAATTGTTCTCCATTGGATTTAGGGCTCCTATCTCATTCTGAAAAGGTGTCCTTTGGTGCTAAATTTTGCATTACCGCTGCAATCGGCTATATATTGACAACTAAATGAACTGGAATGGGTAAAACTTGTGCTCCAATGAATGTAGTGCTCCAAAATCATTCCGAAAAGGTGTTGTGGGGGTAAAGTCAGACAACCAAATCAAAAGTTATTGTTGTTTAAAGTTTGAGTGTTATTTGTAGCTATATCTCTCACTTTCGCTACAAACCGCATCTACAATTCTTTCATTTTGAAATTTATTTGTCATTTGGACCTAAATCTTACATACTAGTAGAAAGCACTGTATATCGACCTCTAAACGAGCTCGAATTTGTTAAAATTGTTCTCAATTGGATTTAGGGCTCCTATCTCATTCTGAAAAGGTGTCCTTTGGAGCTAAATTTTGCATTACCGCTGCAACCGGCTATATATCGACAACTAAATGAACTGGACTGGGTAAAAATTGTGCTCCAATGAATGTAGTGCTCCGAGCTCATTCCGAAAAGGTGATGTGGGGTAAAATCAGACAACCAGATCAAAAGTTATTGTTGTTTAAAGTTTAAGTGTCATTTGGAGCTAAATCTCTTACTTTCGCTACAAAACCGCATCTAAAATTCTTTAATTTTAAAATTTATGTGTCATTTGGAGCAAAATCTCGCATTACCAGTAGAACCAACTATATATCGACCTCTAAACGAGCTTGAATGGGTTAAAATTGTTCTCCATTGGATTTAGGGTTCCTATCTCATTCTGAAAAGGTGTCCTTTTGAGCTAAATTTCACATTACCGCTGCAACCGGTTATATATCGACAACTAAATAAACTGGAATGGGTAAAACTTGTGCTCCAAGGAATGTAGTGCTCCGAGCTCATTCCAAAAAGGTGTTGTGGGGTAAAATCAGACAACCGGATCAAAAGTTATTGCTGTTTAAAGTTTAATTGTTATCTGGAGCTAAATCTCCCACTTTCGCTACAAACCGCATCTAAAATTCTTTCATTTTGAAATTTGTGTGTCATTTGGAGCAAAATCTCACATTACCAGTAGAATAAACTGTATATTGACCTCTAAATGAGCTTGAATGGGTTAAAGTTGTTCTCCATTAGTGTTTAACCGGGAAACCGCTTCCAGGAGGGTTACTCCCAGACCGCGCGGTTTGCGGGTCTAAGTCGCCCGGTTCAGGTCAAACGATGTCTATCGACTCCGGCTAGCACAGGCCGGACGGTCTGTGACAACTCAGGCCGCCTCCAAGTACTAAAGGTAATCAGAGCCCAAGTCCAACAGGACAAGCCGCGGTCTCAAGTCGGAAGTCGCGCGGCCTATGCAATAGAGGCAGCCAAGGTCCAAAGTCAAAGAACAAGCCGCGGTTTCATAGCAGAGACCGAGCGGGTAGCCTCATCGCCTTGGCCTCCTCATCTCTAGCTACTGGTCAGACAAGTCGGAAGGGCAAGCCGCCAAGTCGCGCGGCTTATTTACTTCTCCTTTTTGTGTATCCCGTCACCGCCTGCCCGTTTCTCCTGTACCCGGGCAGGCGGTTATTTTATCCCTGCCCGCTCGGGCAGGTCCCCAAGCCTATAAATAGGGGGCGGCACTGTTCACAAGGGACGCACACTTGAATCTGGGAGCTCGCTTGTTTGAGCTGCGGACTCAAGTTTCCCGTCTTGCGGACTGTCTGACCGGCCGGCTTCTTTTTTCCTGCACTTGCAGCACGCTGTAACCTCTTTTTTGTAATCAAAGGAAAGCCCGTCGCAAGAGTGGCATTCGCCGCGGCGGGCGAAGTCTGGTTTTGACCGCTGCCAGCGGTCTCCCTTTTTTCTACTTAAAAAGTAACCGACAACCCGCAGCCTCCGGTTTCCTTCGGAGGAGCGATCTCAGCCTCAACAATTAGATTTAGGGCTCCTATCACATTCTGAAAATGTGTCCTTTGGTGCTAAATTTCACATTACCGCTGCAACCGGCTATATATCGACAACTAAATGAACTGGAATGGGTAAAACTTGTGCCCCAATGAATGTAGTGCTCTGAGCTCATTCCGAAAAGGTGTTGTGGGGGTAAAATCGGACAACCGGATCAAAAATTATTGTAGTTTAAAGTTTAAGTGTCATTTGTAGCTAAATCTCACTTTCCCTACAAACCGCATCTAAAATTCTTTCATTTTGAAATTTACGTGACATTTGGACCTAAATCTTACATTACTAGTAGAAAGCACTGTATATCGACCTCTAAACGAGCTCGAATTTGTTAAAATTCTTCTCCATCGGATTTAGGGCTCCTATCTCATTCTGAAAAGGTGTCCTTTGGAGCTAAATTTCGCATTAGGCAACCGGCTATATATCGACAACTAAATGAACTGGAATGAGTAAAAATTGTGCTCCAATGAATGTAGTGCTCCAAAAATTATTGTAGTTTAAAGTTTAAGTGTCATTTGGAGCTAAATCTCTCACTTTCGCTACAAACCGCACCTAAAATTCTTTCATTTTGAAATTTATGTGTCATTTGGAGCAAAATCTCGCATTACCAGTAGAACCCACTATATATCGACCTCTAAACGAGCTTGAATGGGTTAAAATTATTCTCCATTGGATTTAGGGCTCCTATCTCATTCTAAAAAGGTGTCCTTTAGTGCTAAATTTCGCATTATCGCTGCAACCGGCTATATATCGACAACTAAATGAACTGGAATGGGTAAAACTTGTGCCCCAATGAATGTAGTGCTCCGTGCTCATTTCGAAAAGGTGTTGTGGGGTAAAATCGGACAACCGGATCAAAAGTTTTTGCTGTTTAAAGTTTTAGTGTCATTTGGAGCTAAATCTCTCACTTTCGTTACAAACCGCATCTAAAATTCTTTCATTTTGAAATTTATGTGTCATTTGAAGCAAAATCTCACATTACCAGTAGAATCCACTGTATATTGACCTCTAAACGAGCTTGAATGGGTTAAAATTGTTCTCCATTGGACTTAGGGTTCCTATCTCATTCTGAAAAGGTTTCCTTTGGAGCTAAATTTTGCATTAACGCTGCAACTGGCTATATATCGACAACTAAATGAACTGGACTGGGTAAAACTTGTGCTCCAATGAATGTAGTGCTCCGAGCACATTCCGAAAAGATGTTGTGGGGTAAAATCAGACAACCGGATCAAAAGTTATTACTGTTTAAAGTTTAAGTGTCATTTGGAGCTAAATCTCTCACTTTTGCAACAAACCGCATCTAAAATTCTTTTATTTTGAAATTTATGTGTCATTTGGAGCAAAATCTCGCATTACTAGTAGAACCCACTGTATATCGACCTCTAAACGAGCTTGAATGGGTTTAAATTATTCTCCATTGGATTTAGGGCTCCTATCTCATTCTGAAAAGGTCTCCTTTGGAGCTAAATTTCGCATTACCGCTGCAACCGGTTATATATCGACAACTAAATTTCCAAGGAATGTAGTGCTCCAAGCTCATTCCGAAAAGGTGTTGTGGGGTAAAATCGGATAACCGGATCAAAAGTTATTGTTGTTTAAAGTTTAAGTGTCATTTGTAGCTAAATCTCTCACTTTCCCTACAAACCGCATCTAAAATTCTTTCATTTTAAAATTTATGTGTCATTTGGACCTAAATCTTACATTACTAGTAGAAAGCACTGTATATCGACCTCTAAACAAGCTCGAATTTGTTAAAATTGTTCTCCATTGGATTTAGGGCTCCTATCTCATTCTGAAAAGGTGTCCTTTGGAGCTAAATTTCGCATTACCGCTGCAATCGGTTATATAGCGACAACTAAATGAATTGGAATGGGTAAAACTTGTGCTCAAAGGAATGTAGTGCTCCGAGCTCATTCCGAAAAGGTGTTGTGGGGTAAAATCAGACAACCGGATCAAAAGTAATTGCTGTTTAAAGTTTAAGTGTCATTTGTAGCTAAATTTCACTTTCCCTACAAACCGCATCTAAAATTCTTTCATTTTGAAATTTATGTGTCATTTGGACCTAAATCTTACATTACTAGTAGAAAGCACTGTATATCGACCTCTAAACGAGCTCGAATTTGTTAAAATTATTCTCCATTGGATTTAGGGCTCCTATCTCATTCTGAAAAGGTGTCCTTTAGAGCTAAATTTCGCATTACCGCTACAACCGGCTATATATCGACAACTAAATGAACTGGAATGGGTAAAAATTGTGCTCCAATGAATGTAGTGCTCCGAGCTCATTCCGAAAAGGTGTTGTGGGGTAAAATCAGACAACCGGATCAAAAGTTATTGCTGTTTAAAGTTTAAGTGTCATTTGGAGCTAAATCTCTCACTTTCGCTACAAACCGCATCTAAAATTCTTTCATTTTGAAATTTATGTGTTATTTGGAGAAAAAACTCGCATTACCAGTAGAACCCACTATATATCGACCTCTAAACGAGCTTGAATGGGTTAAAATTGTTCTCCAGTGGATTTAGGGCTCCTATCTCATTCTGAAAAGGTGACCTTTGGTGCTAAATTTCGCATTACCGCAGCAACCGGCTATAAATCGATAACTAAATGAACTGGAATGGGTAAAACTTGTGCCCCAATGAATGTAGTGCTCCGTGCTCATTCCGAAAAGGTGTTGTGAGGTAAAATCGGACAACCGGATCAAAAGTTATTGCTGTTTAAAGTTTTAGTGTCATTTGGAGCTAAATCTCTCACTTTCGTTACAAACCACATCTAAAATTCTTTCATTTTGAAATTTATGGTCATTTGAAGCAAAATCTCACATTACCGGTAGAATCCACTGTATACTGACCTCTAAACGAGCTTGAATGGGTTAAAATTGTTCTCCATTGGACTTAGGGCTCTTATCTCATTCTAAAAAGGTGTCCTTTGGAGCTAAATTTTGCATTACCGCTGCAACTGGCTATATATCGACAACTAAATGAACTGCACTGGGTAAAACTTGTGCTCCAATGAATGTAGTGCTCCGAGCTCATTCCGAAAAGGTGTTGTGCGGTAAAATCAGACAACAAGATCAAAAGTTATTACTGTTTAAAGTTTAAGTGTCATTTGAAGCTAAATCTCTCACTTTTGCTACAAACCGCATCTAAAATTCTTTTATTTTGAAATTTATGTGTCATTTGGAGCGAAATCTCGCATTACCAGTACAACCCACTGTATATCGAACTCTAAACGAGCTTGAATGGGTTAAAATTGTTCTCCATTTGATTTAGGTCTCCTATCTCGTTCTGAAAAGGTGTCCTTTGGAGCTAAATTTCGCATTACCGATGCAACCGGTTATATATCGACAACTAAATAAACTGGAATGGGTAAAACTTGTGCTCCAAGGAATGTAGTGCTCTGAGCTCATTCCGAAAAGGTGTTGTGGGGTAAAATCAGACAACCGGATCAAAAGTTATTGTTGTTTAAAGTTGATGTGTCATTTGGAGCTAAATCTCTCACTTTCGCAACAAACCGCATCTAAAATTCTTTCATTTGGACCTAAATCTTTCATTACTAGTAGAACGCACTGTATATTGACCTCTAAACGAGCTTGAATGGGTTAAAATTGTTCTCCATTGGATTTAGGGCTCCTATCTCATTCTGAAAAGGTGTCCTTTGGAGCTAAATTTCGCATTACCGCTGCAACCGGCTATATATCGACAACTAAATGAACTGGACTGGGTAAAAATTGTGCTCCAATGAATGTAGTGCTCCGACCTCATTCCAAAAGGTGATGTGGGGTAAAATCAGACAACCAGATCAAAAGTTATTGCTGTTTAAAGTTTAAGTGTCATTTGGAGCTAAATCTCTCACTTTCGCTACAAAATCGCTTCTAAAATTCTTTCATTTTAAAATTTATGTGTCATTTGGATCAAAATCTCGCATTACCAGTAGAACCCACTATATATCGACCTCTAAATGAGCTTGAATGGGTTAAACTTGTTCTCCATTGGATTTAGGGTTCCTATCTCATTCTGAAAAGGTGTCCTTTGGAGCTAAATTTCGCATTACCGCTGCAACCGGTTATATATCGACAACTAAATGAACTGGAATGGGTAAAACTTGTGCTCCAAGGAATGTAGTGCTCCGAGCTCATTCCAAAAAGGTGTTATGGCGTAAAATCAGACAACCGGATCAAAAGTTATTGCTGTTTAAAGTTTAAGTGTTATCTGAAGCTAAATCTCCCACTTTCGCTACAAACCGCATCTAAAATTCTTTCATTTTGAAATTTGTGTCATTTGAAGCAAAATCTCACATTACCAGTAGAATAAACTATATATTGACCTCTAAACGAGCTTGAATGGGTTAAAATTGTTCTCCATTAGATTTAGGGCACCTATCACATTCTGAAAAGGTGTCCTTTGGTGCTAAATTTCGCATTACCGCTGCAATCGGCTATATATCGACAACTAAATGAACTGGAATGGGTAAAACTTGTGCTCCTAGGAATGTAGTGCTCCGAGCTCATTCCCAAAAGGTGTTGTGGGGTAAAATCAGACAACCGAATCAAAAGTTATTGCTGTTTAAAGTTTAAGTGTCATTTGGAGCTAAATCTCTCACTTTCGCTACAAACCGCATCTAAAATTCTTTCATTTTGAAATTTATGTGTCATTTGGACCTAAATCATTACTAGTAGAACGACCTATATATCGACCTCTAAACGAGCATGAATTTGTTAAAATTGTTCTCCATTGGATTTAGGGCTCCTATCTCATTCTGAAAAAGTGTCCTTTGGAGCTAAATTTCGCATTACCGCTGCAACCGGCTATTATCGACAACTAAATGAACTGGACTAGGTAAAAATTGTGCTCCAATGAATGTAGTGCTCCGAGCTCAATCCGAAAAGGTGTTGTGGGGTAAAATTAGACAACCGGATCAAAAGTTATTGATGTTTAAAGTTTAAGTATCATTTGGAGCTAAATCTCTCACTTTCACTACAAACCGCATCTAAAATTCTTTCATTTTGAAATTTATGTATCATTTGGAGCAAAATCTCGCATTACCAGTAGAACCCACTGTATATCGACCTCTAAACGAACTTGAATGGGTTAAAATTGTTCTCCATTGGATTTAGGGCTCCTATCTCATTATGAAAACGTATTGTGGGTGAAAATCTGACAACCAGATCAAAAGTTACGGATGTTTGAAGTTTAGGTCTCCTTTCGAGCTAAATACCTTATTACCAACCCGACTGTATATTGACCACTAAACAAACTAGAATGGGTAAAAATTGTTCTCCATTGGATGTAGGGCTTCGTGCTCATTCCAAAAAGGTGTTGTTCGCAAAAATCAGACAACCAGATCAAAAGTTATGGATGTTACAATTTATGTGTCAAGAGGAGCAAAATCCCTCTGTTTGCCCGGAAAACCGCTTCTCGGTTTGAACCATTATCAGACCGCTCGGACTCCTGGGCTAAGCCGCCGGGTCCTGGAATCGGCGGTTCTCAGTTCAGGAAGGGCCAGGCCGGGCGGCCTGGTGTCATTTCCGGATCGCCCCCAAAGGGATAAGATCGTCAAAGAGCCAAGGCAAGAAGTTCATCCGCGGTCTCAGCCAGAAGGCCGCGCGGGTTGTCCCATAGAAACTCGAAGTTCCAGCCCCGAAGAACAGGCCGGGGCTCCAGATCGAAGGCTATCCAAGTTACCTCTTGAAGATCGGCTAAGTCATGACCAGAAGGCAGACCGCGGTCTCAATCTCCAAACCGTGCGGTCTGCATTATTGACTTGGTCCCGGTGTCCTCAGCCGCAAGCAAGGCAGGTCGGGAAGGCAGGCCGTCAGATCGCACGGCCTCTTTCTTTTTCTTCTTTGTGTATCCCGTCACCGCCTGCCCGTTTCTCCTGTACCCGGGCAGGAGGTTATTTTATCCCTGCCCAATCGGGCAGGCCCCCAAGCCTATAAATAGGGGGCGGCACTGTTCACAAGACACGCACACTGGAATCGAAGAGCTCGCTTGTCTGAGCTCCGGTCTCGAGTTTCAGGTCTTGCGAACTGTTCGACCGGCCGGCTTCTGTTCTTTCACATTTGTAACCGCTTCTTTTCAATCAAAGGAAAGCCCGTCGCAGGAGTGGCATTTGCCGCGACGGGCGAAGTCTGGCCTCGACCGCTGCTAGCGGTCTGAATTCTCTAACTAAATAGTAACTGATAGTCCGCAACCCTCGTTTTCCTTCGGAGGCGCACTTTTGAATCGAACAGAAACACGCGACCTTCAGATCGCAAACTGTCAGCGAAATCCTTGGTTCAGAATGTCAGACCGCCAGCTTCCTCCAAGAGACCGATCCGACCACAGTGAAGACTCTTTGTGGGAAGCTCTGGAGCAGACAAAGAGAGAGGCCGACCAGGCTCGGCAGGCGACTGATCAACGTCTGGACGCGATCACTCAGGCCCTAACTCTACTAACCGAGCGGTTAGCCCCTCAGCAGGCCGCGGCTCACCAGGCGGTCACTCCTGTTTTACCTCCTCCACCTCCATACCCGTTCGCGCAAGTCGCTCATTCCCGACCACCACAAGAAGGTTCCGCGGACCGGCCGAATTTCTACCAAGAGGCCGCGCGATGTATGCCAGCTCGGGTCCTTGACTTTCAAGGGACGACCTCTCAGGCCGCTCATTTTCCCTATCCGCCTGAGGTCGCCGCCTTCCAATCATATCCGGCTGGAGCACCTGCCCGCTCCTATCATGCGGCCTGTCCGCCAATGACCGCAGCCGAGATCCCTTATAACCCTGCTTTCCCTCTGTACGAGGATGCCGAGGAGAGTTCTCCCTTCACCGACGAAATCCGAGGAGAGCCGGCCCCAAACAACTTTCGAGAACCACGTATGTCAGCATATAGTGGGGAGTCCGATCCAGCAATACACCTCCAGGCATTTGAATCGGCTGTTGCTCTGAGGACCATCACTGATGCAACAAAGTGCAAGCTCCTGGTGACATCCTTTGATGGGCTGGCCAGAGAATGGTTCTATGGATTGCATCCTCGATCCATCAGATGCTTTGCGGAGCTGCGTAGAGAATTTTTGCTTCGATTCTCTACCTCTAAGAAGAGGAAGAATGGTCCGGCAGCCCTATTCGAGATACGACAGCAAGAAAACGAAACGTGGGCCCGTTTCGTCGATCGTTTCCAAAGGGAAATAATGGAGGTACAAAACGTCGATCCGGAGTTATATAGGGTCGCACTAATGCATGGCCTTAGGGAGGGGCCGCTGAAGTTTGAAGCCCAAATCAGGGAACCAAAGACATATCAAGAAATGATTAGTCTGGCAAACAAATTTATCAGGGGGGAAAAGACTAATCCGGGTTACGTTGCCAAGTTGCTCAGCGACAACGATCAGTTCAATTCTGCATCAACCCATCAGCAACGTTATAATCACTCGTCTCGGCCTGATTTCGAGCCTCGGGCTCAAAGGGGAAGGAATCTTAAGCCCAAGCAACCATTCATTGGCCATCAACGGTTTCAAGATCAGAAACCGCCGTTGGCCATCGCACCCACTCAACCCATGGGAGTTCCGCAAATCATGCCCGTATATCTGCCACAATACATCGCACAACCATCTCCACCTATCCCATCCATCCGATATGATGAATCACAAGATTCATTCACCCCACTCAACGTCACCATGAATGAGGTCGTGCAGATTCTTCAGAAGAGGCCTGACTTTAAAAGGCCCCCTCCTTTGAAATCAGAAGTTCGCAATCGGAACCCAAACCTTTATTGTGAATATCATAAAGAAGAGGGGCATCAGACTGAGGATTGCCGGGCCCTCCGGTGGTTGATAGAAAAACTCCTGAAAGAGGGAAAGCTTCGGGGGTTGATTCGGCAAGAAACTCCGGTTGAACCGCGAGCTGAGAAGAAGAAGGAGGCAGTCGAAGTAACATGGGAGTGCGCTGATGTAGAGGAGGCCGGTGGTTATGGGGATATACATCCCGCAGCCGAATGCATAGAGGTGAATGATGTTGGCACTCTCGGCAACATCTATTGCATCCATGGTGGGGCAGGGATAGAATCCTCCCGAAAATCTAGCATCGGGAGAGTTACAAAGCAAGAAGTGGCAGTTGCCTCCACTTCTGCCCCGGAAAGGACGGTTGTTACATTTGGCCAGGAAGATCTCTCCCCAAATGCAAATCCGTTCGATGACGCGGTGGTGATAAAGGCGGTTATTGAGAATTACGCAGTGCACAAAATTTTGATCGATACCGGCAGCTCGGTTAATCTCATCTTTCGCCAAACGTTTGAGGCCCTCAAGACTGGAAAGGCCTTACTCTCCACGGAAGGCCCCCTCTATGGCTTCTCAGGAGAAAAGAAGGAAGTGGAGGGGTGCGTGAAGCTTCTGGTATCGCTGGGGGGCATAACGAAGTTGGTAAACTTCGTAGTGGTGGAAGCCCCAAGTAGCTACTGCGCAATTTTCGGAAGGCCAATCCTGAATGCTTACAGAGCGGTAGTATCTACTTTCCATTTGGCCTTGAAATTCGCTGCTGAGGGGCGTCAGTATCGGATCCGGAGCGATCCAAAGGTGGCACGCGAATGTTATGTGAAGACAGTTAATGTGATCACCGAGGCACCACTTCACAAGGCCCAGAATGACATCCAAGAGGTGTCCGAACTCCCTGAAGAAGCTGAGGAAAGCGCGGAGCGGAAAGGGACTTACCTGGAACCTGCCCAGGAGACCCAAGAGATCCCCATTGTTGAAGGGGAAGGGAAGAAGCTGATCATCAACGCCGAGCTATCGGGAGAGGAAAAGCTCCAGTTAGCCTCCTGCCTGCTGAATAACTTGGACATCTTCGCTTGGTCGGCGGAAGACATGCCTGGAATAGATCCAGATGTCGCGTGCCATCACCTCAACGTTTCTCCAGAGTTCAAGCCAATCCAACAGAAGAAGAGGGAGGTAGCAACTAAGTTGGCGGTGCCTATCAAAGAAGAAGTTGCAAAGCTTCTTAAGGCCAATTTCATTTCTGAAATCCAGTACCCCACCTGGATGTCGAATGTAGTGATGGTAAAAAAGTCTGGGGGGAAATGGCGTATGTGTGTTGATTTCACTAAACTCAATAAAGCATGCCCCAAGGATTGTTATCCCTTGCCTCGGATAGATGTTTTGGTAGATTCCGTGGTGGGATATAGTTTTATGAGTTTTTTAGATGCATTTTCTGGTTATCACCAGATTAAGATGCATAAGCCTGATATCCCGCATACATCCTTCATTACCAATGATGGATGTTATTGTTATCTCGTCATGCCTTTCGGCCTCAAAAATCGGGAGATAAAAGCTCTCCGTTCTTCAAAACACTTAGGGGAGGATCTAAGTTTGAATGGAACGAGGAATGCAATAATGCTTTCGAACAATTGAAAAAGCAATTAACTTCAACCCCCCTTCTTCAAAGCCCTCGCGAAGGAGAAACACTATTCTTGTACTTGGGGGTGGGCCCTGATGCGATAAGCTCTGTCCTGGTTCGGGAAGAGAAAAAGAAGCAGTTTCCGATATATTATGTCAGCCATATCCTTAAAGATGCGGAAACTAGATATTCAATCCTGGAGAAATTAGCCTTGGCTTTAGTCATGTCATCACGAAGGCTCCGCCCCTATTTTCAAGCCCATCCTATTCAGGTGGTTTCAGATCATCCACTAAGGAATATCCTGGAGAAGCCGGAACATTCAGGAAGGTTGGCCAAATGGGCAATCGAGCTAAGCGAGTTCGAAATACTGTACACTCCCAGAACGGCAATAAAGGCACAAGTATTGGCAGATTTCTTGGTAGACACGATGGAGTCTAATCCAGAGCAGGTAGTGCAATCTCCTTTGGCTTGGATCATTTATGTGGATGGGGCTTCTGGCAGGAACTCCGTGGGAGCCGGAGTGGTTTTGATCAGTCCAAACGGCATCAGGCTGGAACAGGCTATTAGATTCTTCTTTTCAGTTACAAATAACCAGGCCGAATACGAAGCACTCTTGGCCGGCCTGAGACTCGCAAAGGAGCTTGGGATAGAACATGTTCATGTGAAAACTGATTCTCTTGTAATGGCCTCGCAGGTTCTGGGGAACTACGAGACAAGAGAACCGATGTTGAGAAAATACCTATTCCTAGCTAAGAAAGAAATCGGGAGATTCAAATCCTTCATCATCGAGCACATTCCGAGAACGCAGAATGAAGAGGCAGACGAGTTGTCAAAATTCGGTCTTCCATCAGGGGGAGTAACCTCAGAACTTTTTCATCCGGCAACAGAGGAGACAGAGGAAGAAGAGCTCATGCAGATCGATCAGCATCCTTCCTGGAAAGACCCCTACGAATTGTTTCTGACAAAAGGAGAATATCATCCATCAATCAAGGACAAAAATAGGTTCAGAAGAAAGGCGGCTTACTACTACTTGATAGCAGGAGTCTTGTACCGAAAAACTTTGATTTCTCCCTCGGCACGGTGCGTTTCAGAAGAGGAGATCCCGGTCATACTTCAGGAAGTTCATTCTGGGGAGTGTGGTAGCCATTCAGGGGCGAAAACCTTAGGAAAAAGGATCCTGCGGCAAGGATACTTCTGGCCAACCATGAGAAAGGATGCTGAAGCATTCGCCAAGCGATGTGTCCAGTGCCAAAAGTTCGCTCCTCTTCAACATTTGCCTGCTCAGTCACTCAGGTCAATAACTGCGCCATGGCCTTTTGCAGTATGGGGAATAGATCTTATGGGGCCTTTCCCAATGGCCAGCGGACAACGTCGCTTTATCCTGGTAATGATCGATTACTTCAGTAAGTGGATCGAAGCAAAAGCATTAGCAAGAACTACCACCCAAATTGTCAGAAACTTCGTCTGGGGAGAAATTATCTGCCGACATGGAATTCCGTTGGCAATCGTCACCGATAATGGCCCACAATTCAACAATCCGGAGATGATAAGCTTCTGTGATCAGATAGGAATTGATCTTCGGTTTGCCTCAGTACACCATCCAAGGACCAATGGTCAAGTGGAGGCGGCAAACAGGCAAATTCAGCAGCTTTTGATGAAAAGAGTCTTGAACCAGAAAGGGAATTGGGCGGACCAACTTCCTTCCATCCTGTGGACCCTTCGTACTACTCCGTCCTCAGCTACCGGGGAGACACCTTTCAAATTATCTCATGGCTCGGAAGCTGTTGTCCCTGTGGAATTCGAGGTGGTCACTCCGAGGGTTATTTACGCCAAAGAAGGAGGAGAATCCTGGATAGATGAAAATGGTGAGGCCCTCATGCATAATCTAGATCTAATCGAGGAACTTCAGGATGAAGCAACAATCAGGCAGGAAGAAGTTAAAAGGAGAATGGCAAAATATTTTGATAAGAATGTCAGAGTGAAGCAGTTTGTAGTCGGGGATTTGGTGTTAAAAAAGGTGGATGCCGCAGCAAGGTCTGGTAATGTTGGAAAGCTGGATCCTAATTGGGCAGGACCTTTCATCATCAAAGAAGTGTCTAAGAATGGGGCCTACCGTCTCCAAACCAGCGAAGGAGAAGACATCCCACGCACGTGGAGCGGTGACGATCTCAAACGATTCTATCCTTGAAACTATTTCTTTTATTCTTTACATCTCTTTTTGGTATTGAATGAAAAGCCCTATACTGACATTTCTTCTTGTCTGATGGTTCTCTGCATCATAAATACAAACACACATATCTCACTCCCTGAACCTCTGAGATATCGCCAAATTCTGCTCGAACCCCCTCGGATTGTAGTCATAGCGTAAAACCCACCAAGATCGTGTGATGCGGGGAGTTTTCGCACACATGTAGTGGTAGCTTGCCAATTCCGCTGCGGTGGTCTTCAGAACTTTGGATCCCGGCCGATATCTGACACACCCCTGCATCAAGGGAGGTCTAGGTGATTGTCAGCTCTATCATGCCCCGAAGGGATATAGTTACAGCTTTGATGATCTTTCTGAGGAAAGCAATGTTCGCCGCCGAGGCCCACCTGCCCAACTGATCATCATAGTCTGTGACCATCGAATACTCTTAGGTACTCTCAAAACGATACCTAGTTGGGCCCACAACTGAGTTGATCTCTCTGAGGAAAGCAATGTTCGCCGTCGAGGCCCACCTGCCCAATTGATCAACTCGGCTTGTAACCCTAGGCAAGAGAGCGGATGAGTCATTTACAGCTCTTATGACCACTTGAGGAAAGCAATGTTCGCCGCCGAGGCCCACCTGCCCACTTGGTCATTTGAGCCTGTAGGATTATTCTTCTTCCCTACAGGGAGGCATTCACTTCTGATGATTTTTATATGGACCACTCAAGGAAAATATTGTTAGAACAGGTGCAGGTGTTCGTCTACCCCAATAAAGGGGTTGTGATATTAAGACCGGACGGTCTGAGTTTTTCAGGCCGATCGGTCTGGTTGAACAGGTGCAGGTGTTCGTCTACCCCAATAAGGGGTTGTGGAATTAAGACCATGCGGTCTGAGTATTTCAGGACGAGCGGTCTGGCTGAATATAAGTTAAGACATCTTTTGAAATTGATCATGTTATCACCAGGGTTATATTCAAACCGGGCGGGTATGCCCGTCGTCTATTAAGGAAAGTGTTTCTGAATCTGATCGTATGATCGCCCGGGTTGCACTCTAAACCGGGCGGATCCGACCGTTTATTATCAAAATTCCAGAACTGATTATCTGATTGCCCGGGCCGCATTCGAACCGGGCGGGTTCATCCATCCTTTATAAAATCGGATATTTTTTAAGCTAACTATATGATCGCTCGGGTTACATTTTTGATCGGATTGGATCTATCTATCTCTTCGTTCTATCAAGCTAGTATTTTCTGGATCTGGCTATATAATCCGGGTTGAATTTTAAACCGGCCGGGCATTATCTATCCCTAAATGAATAATCAAAATTGGATATCCCTGGATCTGAATACGTGATCGCTCGGATTGTGTTCTAACCGATCAGGTTAAGCTATTTCTTAGCAAAAGTTATCCTTAGACATGATGGATTATTCGCCAGAGCTGAATTCGAACCGCGTGAAAGATTGTGATTCATTACTTATAGCAGCAAGTATTTAATATCTAAAGAAGCCGCGCGGTCCGAATTATGGTCGCATGAATCTATCTGTTATTAGAGATCGAATATCCTGAGATCCAAATATATAACCGCGCGGGTTGAACAAAGGTTCGTCGAAGACAATCAATCATCACTTGTGCTCAGGCCAAGATGTCCGCACGGTTAGATCATAAAGAGTAAAGAAAAGAGACAAAGAATCACAAGTAAGTAATGATAGAAGGACAATCAGACAGGTAAAAAAACTTCTATTTCATTTCTCAAAATATGTTTACAAAATATTGACCGCCCGGCCAACAAAAAGAGACTGGCGGTTACAAAAATTAAAGTTAAAAAACGAGGGCACTAGTCTGCCAATTTCTTCTTCTTCTTCTTGACAGGAGAAATGGGGTCTACGCCATCGATGTCGACCTCCGGCGAATAACCTTCACTTAGCGAAGAGGAGCCGGACGAACTACTGACGCTAGACCGCCCGGTCTTGCTTGCAGAGCCGGTAGATCCAGAGGACAAACTATCCTCATCATCGAAGTCATCAGCATCTCCATCCGCGTCGACCTCTTCAGCGGCTTCATCACTTCCATCGCCTCCTTGATGGAGCACGATCTCCCTGCCCGCGTCGGCTTCGGCCTCCTCGCCCACCTTGGATTTTCCCTTCTTCCTGCGGTTGATTTCGTCAAGCTGCACCTCCAAGGCGGGGAAGAGGTCGGAGAAGGTGGTTCCGCCGAATCCTTCGGACAGACCGCCCCGGTCTCCCATGAGACCCAAGGCCTTGTTGATCCCTTGGGCCACATGGGGCAGCACCTCGTCCTGGAAGGACGGGTTGGTCATCTCATATTGCTTCTGCAAGAAAAAGGAAAAATGAATCAGGCCGCTCGGGCTGAACAAAAGGGACCGCATTGTCTTTTGAAAAACTCACCGCCACGACTTCTTGAAGCCGCGCGTTCTCTTCTCGAAGCCGCGTGTTCTCCGCGGCCTGTTCCTCGTATTTCCTCTCCAGATGTTTCTGAGCAGAAACTAGCCGCTTATACGACAAGGCCATAAAGTGGTTGGCCGAAAATCCCCAGGCGCCGGCTTGAGCCGCTAGCCGGGGGAGCTCTTCTTCTGGGGTTCTCATCAGTTTCCTTAAGGTCTTTCGACCATACAAGGCGGCCCCGGCGGCTAGGGCATGGCGTTCAATTTTTTCGCTCCCCCAGGGAGGGAGAGCGGTGGATACCCGGATCCGACTTCCATCCCTGTGCCAAAGGACGGTCGGGTTGCCCTGCAGGTCGGGCGGGTTCCCACTTGAACGAAGGATTTCGTAGTCGTCAGAAGAGGTCGGGCCCTCTTCCTCCGAGGATGGCGACCTCTTTCGCCGCTGCCTCTTCTCCCTCTGGGTTAAAACCGGGCCGGCCGGCGTGACCGGCTTGTTCGCTGGAACGATATGGGCGGCTGCAAAATAAAATCAAGAGTATAAGTAAAGAAGGCTGCGCGGTCATATAAAGGCGGTCTAGAAGAACTTACTATGTTCGGGGAGGATATTCTCAAGCTCCGAAAAAAGCGGGATGTAGTGGTTGATATCAAGCCGCTCCTTCTCAAGGAACGCGAAGGTGTCCGCCTCGATCTTGCCGACCTGGGGGATCTGGAAAACTTCTTCCCCCCGGACTTGCGGGTTGGTTTGTAACAGCCCGAAGTTACCTTCGAGCATTACAAACCGCTCCGACCAGTCGGAGACTTTGTTCGCCAGGTTAACAACCTTCAGCCCGAGGCAGCTGAAGTAGAGGTGCCCTCTGTAAGTCGAAGTCCCCGAGTCGGATACTGCCCGCACTGAGAAGAACTTCCTAAACAAGTCGATGGAGAATCTAGTTCGCTCGAACCGCAGATAGGAGATGAAGCTGTATATTGAAGCGATCGAGTTCGGCGGAAGCTGACCGGGCACAACCCCGTAGTGGTCGAAAATGGCTATGACTTCAAGCGGCAGTGGAAACTTGAAGCCATACTCGAAGTGGTCAACTGGGATGGCGATCTGGTGCGGACTGGAAGAGTTAATCCGCTCGTCGCGCAAAGGAAGCCGCGCGAGCAGATTGCTCCCTACCATGTGTCTGGCAGTGAAATCATCTAGTTCGTTCTGAGTAAGGCGGCATTCCGGATGGTCCGCCGAATGGAATGCCAAGGCCGCGTCAGCTCGGACGGCTTTAACTTTAACAGGTCGCTGCGACTTGTTCTTGGATCGCGCCATCTGGAAATCGTGAGAATGACTTCGGCAAATTCTATACTTATAGATTTCTATGATCTGTGAATAGTAAAATCATGTCACGGCTATACATTCTGACCGCGCGGTCAATGGCCTATGTGGTTAGATTCACCAGAAATATGAAAGAAGCAAAGGAGAAAAAACAGAAATAAGCATACATCACAGTTCGCCCGACCGGAAAATAGTTCGAATGAAACATAAGATTTAAACAAGGCATAAAGTACAGCGGTTAAAACAAGAGACCGCGCGAGTTGTTCAAATAAAAGACAAGAATAGAGAAGAACATTGTCCAGATCAACAAGCCACATTCATAATACAAATTATATTCAAATATTGGTCACGGCTGACGGCGCTCTGGGGAGGCATCCTCTCTATGAAGTCGTGCGACCTGGTCACTTGTGGTGTTCAGGAGCGAATAAATTTGGCTGGTATGATAATGGAGGTAGTTGATTGTACTATGAAGCCGCCCGGCATCCCTTTCAACCCGCGAAGCGGCAATCATACGGGGGACTGCAGCGGCCTCATCAACCATTGGATCAGCCGCCCGAACCGGGGGAGGATTCGAGCCCGCCCCAACAGTCGGGCGGCCAATAACCACCATCGCATCATTCATATTTCGCCGACTCGCAGCGACCTCTCTGGTTAATCGCAGGAACTTTTCCTGGTAATACTTTGAGTCGCCCTCAGATTTCGCGGACGCTCTCTTCTCTTTCTCCAGCTGGGCGGTCAGAGCAGCGACTTGTGCTACCTTGGCCCTCTTCTCGGCCTCCACTGCTACCCGCGCGGCCTCCAGCTGAGCCTTCAGCGCCTCTTCAGCCTTCATCCTCGCAACTCGCTCAGCTTCCAGAGCGGTCCGAGTAGCGGCCTCCCGGTCTTCGATCTCTTTTAAGCGGGCTCGCAGGGTGGCCAGATCCCCTTCGAGATGTTCGAAAAGTTGTGGCCCTTCCTGCGAAGTTGTTGAGCAGATCGATGCCAGGGGAACTAATGGAGGTAGGCTGGCCACAAGGTCGCCCGGCTTCACAGTCTGATCGTTGCTATCTGCAAAAGGCCGCGCGGTCATAAAAAATAAAAGCATGCAGGGTTGAATATATACAGCAATGGACATAAATAAAAGATCAGTGCCTAGGCGCGCAGGCCGCTTAGGCTGTTTTGGGTCTAACCGCCGTTGTAGGTCATGCAAGAATCTCTCCTTACTCTGCCTAGCGGAAGAAGACCAGGCCGCCATAGGGAAAAAGCTCGTCGGCGGGGTCAATAACTTATTTCGAAGAGGCCGTGGAATGAAGAAACGGACAGATTTACGATCCGCGGGGCTCGTACCTGGCGCGAAGAGATCAGACCGCAGCGGCTTGTTTAAAGCCCGGTCCGCCTTTTCCTTCTTCACCACCACTATCTCCTCCCCGGTCATTGCCGGGGGAACATTCTCCTGCGCCTTCAGCACCTCCCCAAGCTCCATCGCTTTCCGCTCAACCTCCAAGGCGGTCCGGGCAGCGGCTTCTCGCACTTCGGCCTCGGTCTGATCGGTCTCGGCGGGGCGGCCTGAGTTATCAGCAGTTCGGGCGGTTTGTTCTAAGGCCGGCGGGCTGTCAAGGAGCTGGTCCCTCTTCACCAGCTCATCCATATCTCTGAAAATCCCATTAAAGGATAGACTACTCGCCGAGTCCGGAATCAGTTCGCCCGGCTTCGTATCAGGAGTAGCCGATGGGTCATTCAACTTTTTGGGTGGAGGAGTCATGAGGCCCAATTCCTCCTTTAGTCGCGAGTTGGTCTGAAGGAGGGATTCGGTCGGTTTCTTAAGGGCCGCCCTTTCCTTAGCGGCTAGCCTCTTGACCTTCTTTGTTATCCGCTCGGTCACGGACCCGGTCTGCTTCCTCTTCCTTTCTCTCTTACCCGGAGCTGGGTGAACTTCTTTCAGGGGGCTGGGATAATCATCCACGGACAGAGGAGTATTCGGTTCGCCCGTCCTGGGGGAACTAACCGCCCCTTCCTCTAGATCCCTGACAAGCAGGTGAGGGTTCCCGGATGGGGTGATTTCCACTCCAAACGAGGCGGTTTCGCCGACCTTCTTCGAAGGGCTGTCTGAAACAACTTTCTCAGAAGTGGCGGCCACCTCTTTGCTCGGCAAGCTAGCGGTCTGTTGGTTGAGGTCGCTGGGAGGGATCGACGAGACATCGGGGGGAGGCCCCGAGTTGTTCACCACGGGCTTTGCAGAAGTTTTGGGAGTTGACAAATCTACGACTGGCTTGAGGCTAGCCACTGCGGCCTTCTCAGACCGCTTCCTCTTCTTCCGATCTTTCCGGTCTTGCTTCTCTTTCTCCTTGTCCGGCTTCTCCAACGGTTCGCGCCTCTTATCTTCCGCCCTCCTCTGGTCTCCGCTGGGATCCACGCGGTCTAGCACGGCGTCCAGGAAGTCCATTACTGAAGAATTGCCGGTCTTAAAAATTCTGACCGCAACCGGCGAGTAATATCCCGTGATTTCAGAAAAAGCAACACAGAATGAATTCTCTGGCTCTCTTATAGAATTCAAGGCAAGTCGGATGCGGTCTCCCGGTCAAAGCTAATATTTTCGAAATCCTCTGAGATTTGAAAATATGCGGGGATTATGTTTGCCCGGAAAACCGCTTCTCGGTTTGAACCATTATCAGACCGCTCGGACTCCTGGGCTAAGCCGCCGGGTCCTGGAATCGGCGGTTCTCAGTTCAGGAAGGGCCAGGCCGGGCGGCCTGGTGTCATTTCCGGATCGCCCCCAAAGGGATAAGATCGTCAAAGAGCCAAGGCAAGAAGTTCATCCGCGGTCTCAGCCAGAAGGCCGCGCGGGTTGTCCCATAGAAACTCGAAGTTCCAGCCCCGAAGAACAGGCCGGGGCTCCAGATCGAAGGCTATCCAAGTTACCTCTTGAAGATCGGCTAAGTCATGACCAGAAGGCAGACCGCGGTCTCAATCTCCAAACCGCGCGGTCTGCATTATTGACTTGGTCCCGGTGTCCTCAGCCGCAAGCAAGGCAGGTCGGGAAGGCAGGCCGTCAGATCGCGCGGCCTCTTTCTTTTTCTTCTTTGTGTATCCCGTCACCGCCTGCCCGTTTCTCCTGTACCCGGGCAGGAGGTTATTTTATCCCTGCCCAATCGGGCAGGCCCCCAAGCCTATAAATAGGGGGCGGCACTGTTCACAAGACACGCACACTGGAATCGAAGAGCTCGCTTGTCTGAGCTCCGGTCTCGAGTTTCAGGTCTTGCGAACTGTTCGACCGGCCGGCTTCTGTTCTTTCACATTTGTAACCGCTTCTTTTCAATCAAAGGAAAGCCCGTCGCAGGAGTGGCATTTGCCGCGACGGGCGAAGTCTGGCCTCGACCGCTGCTAGCGGTCTGAATTCTCTAACTAAATAGTAACTGATAGTCCGCAACCCTCGTTTTCCTTCGGAGGCGCACTTTTGAAGTTTAAGTGTCATTTGGAGCTAAATCTCTCACTTTCGTTATAAACCGCATCTAAAATTCTTTCCTTTTGATATTTATGTGTCATTTGTAGCAAAATCTTGCATTACCAGTAGAACCCACTGTATATTGACCTCTAAATGAGCTTGAATGGGTTAAAATTGTTCTCCATTGGATTTAGGGCTCCTAACTCATTCTGAAAAGGTGTCCTTTGGTGCTAAATTTTGCATAACCGCTGCAATCGGCTATATATCGACAACTAAATGAACTGGAATGGGTAAAACTTGTGCTCCAATGAATGTAGTGCTCCAAAATCATTCCGAAAAGGTGTTGTGGGGTAAAGTCAGACAACCGAATCAAAAGTTATTGTTGTTTAAGTTTGAGTGTCATTTGTAGCTAAATCTCTCACTTTCGCTACAAACCGCATCTAAAATTCTTTCATTTTGAAATGTATGTGTCATTTGGACCTAAATCTTACATTACTAGTAGAAAGCACTGTATATCGACCTCTAAACGAGCTCGAATTTGTTAAAATTGTTCTCAATTGGATTTAGGGCTCCTATCTCATTCTAAAAAGGTGTCCTTTGGAGCTAAATTTCGCATTACCGCTGCAACCGGCTATATATCGACAACTATATGAACTGGACTGGGTAAAAATTGTGCTCCAATGAATGTAGTGCTCCGAGCTCATTCCGAAAAGGTGTTATGGGATAAAATAGGACAACCAGATCAAAAGTTATTGCTGTTTAAAGTTTAAGTGCATTTGGAGCTAAATCTCTCACTTTCGCTACAAACCGCATCTAAAATTCTTTTATTTTGAAATTTATGTGTCATTTGGAGCAAAATCTCGCATTACCAGTAGAACCCACTGTAAATCGACCTCTAAACGAGCTTGAATGGGTTAAAATTATTCTCCATTGGATTTAGGGCTCCTATCTCATTCTAAAAATGTGTCCTTTGGTGCTAATTTCGCATTACCGCTGCAACCGACTATATATCGACAACTAAATGAACTGGAATGGGTAAAACTTGTGCCCCAATGAATGTAGTGCTCCGAGCTCATTCCGAAAAGGTGCTGTGGGGTAAAATCGGACAACCAGATCAAAAGTTATTGCTGTTTAAAGTTTAAGTGTCATTTGTAGCTAAATCTCTCACTTTCCCTACAAACCGCATCTAAAATTCTTTCATTTTGAAATTTATGTGTCATTTGGAACTAAATTTTACATTACTAGTAGAAAGCACTGTATATCGACCTCTAAACGAGCTCGAATTTGTTAAAATTGTTCTCAATTGGATTTAGGGCTCCTATCTCATTCTGAAAAGGTGTCCTTTGGAGCTAAATTTCGCATTACCACTGCAACCGGCTATATATCGACAACTAAATGAACTGGACTGGGTAAAAATTGTGCTCCAATGAATGTAGTGCTCCGAGCTCATTCCAAAAAGGTGTTGTGGGGTAAAATCAGACAACCAGATCAAAAGTTATTGATGTTTAATGTTTAAGTGTCATTTGGAGCTAAATCTCTCACTTTCGCTATAAACCGCACCTAAAATTCTTTCATTTTGAAATTTATGTGTCATTTGGGGCAAAATCTCGCATTACCAGTAGAACCCACTATATATCGACCTCTAAACGAGCTTGAATGGGTTAAAATTATTCTCCATTGGATTTAGGGCTCTTATCTCATTCTGAAAATGTGTCCTTTAATGCTGAATTTCGCAATATTGCTGCAACCGGCTATATATCGACAACTAAATGAACTGGAATGGGTAAAACTAGTGCCCCAATAAATGTAGTGTTCCGTTTTCATTTCGAAAAGGTGTTGTGGGGTAAAATCGGACAACCAGATCAAAAGTTTTTGCTGTTTAAAGTTTTAGTGTCATTTGGAGCTAAATCTCTCATTTTCGTTACAAACCGCATCTAAAATTCTTTTATTTTGAAATTTATGTGTCATTTGAAGCAAAATCTCACAATACCAGTAGAAAACACTGTATATTGACCTCTAAACGAGCTTGAATGGGTTAAAATTGTTCTCCATTGGACTTAGGGCTCCTATCTCATTCTGAAAAGGTTTCCTTTAGAGCTAAATTTTGCATTACCGCTGCAACTGGCTATATATCGACAACTAAATGAACTGGACTGGGTAAAACTTGTGCTCCAATGAATGTAGTGCTCCGAGCACATTCCGAAAAGGTGTTGTGGGGTAAAATCAGACAACCGGATCAAAAGTTATTGCTGTTTAAATTTTAAGTGGCATTTGGAGCTAAATCTCTCACTTTTGCAACAAACTGCATCTAAAATTCTTTTATTTTGAAATTTATGTGTCATTTGGAGCAAAATCTCGCATTACCAGTAGAACCCACTGTATATCGACCTCTAAACGAGCTTGAATGGGTTTAAATTATTGTCCATTGGATTTAGGGCTCCTATCTCATTCTGAAAAGGTGTCCTATGGAGCTAAATTTCGCATTACCGCAGCAACCGGTTATATATCGACAACTAAATGAACTGGAATGGGTAAAAAAACTTGTGCTCCAAGGAATGTAGTGCTCCGAGCTCATTCCGAAAAGGTGTTGTGGGGGTAAAATCGGACAACCGGATCAAAAGTTATTGTTGTTTAAAGTTTAAGTGTCATTTGTAGCTAAATCTCTCACTTTCCCTACAAACCGCATCTAAAATTCTTTCATTTTGAAATTTATGTGTCATTTGGACCTAAATCTTACATTACTAGTAGAAAGCACTGTATATCGACCTCAAACGAGCTCAAATTTGTTAAAATTGTTCTCCATTGTATTTAGGGCTCTTATCTCATTCTGAAAAGGTGTCATTTGGAGCTAAATTTCGCATTACCGCTGCAACCAGTTATATATCGACAACTAAATGAACTGGAATGGGTAAAACTTGTGCTCCAAGCAATGTAGTGCTCCGAGCTCATTCCGAAAAGGTGTTGTGGGGTAAAATCGGACAATCAGATCAAAAGTTATTGCTGTTTAAAGTTTAAGTGTCATTTGTAGCTAAATCTCTAACTTTCCCTACAAACCGCATCTAAAATTCTTTCATTTTGAAATTTATGTGTCATTTGGACCTAAATCTTACATTACTAGTAGAAAGCACTGTATATCGACCTCTAAACGAGCTCAAATTTGTTAAAATTATTCTCCATTGGATTTATGGCTCCTATCTCATTCTGAAAAGGTGTCCTTTAGAGCTAAATTTCGCATTACCGCTGCAACCGGCTATATATCGACAACTAAATGAACTGGAATGGGTAAAAATTGTGCTCCAATGAATGTAGTGCTTCGAGCTCATTCCCAAAAGGTGTTGTGGGGTAAAATCAGACAACCGGATCAAAAGTTATTGCTGTTTAAAGTTTAAGTGCATTTGGAGCCAAAACTCTCACTTTCGCTACAATCCGCATCTAAAATTTTTTTATTTTGAAATTTATGTGTCATTTGGAGCAAAATCTCGCATTACCAGTAGAACCCACTGTATATCGACCTCTAAATGAGCTTGAATGGGTTAAAATTGTTCTCCATTGGATTTAGGGCTCCTATCTCATTCTGAAAAGGTGTCCTTTGGTGCTAAATTTCGCATTACCGCTGCAATCGGCTATATAAAGACAACTAAATGAATTGAAATGGGTAAAACTTGTGCCCCAATAAATGTAGTGCTCCGAGCTCATTCTGAAAAGGCGTTGTGGGGTAAAATCGGACAACCGGATCAAAAGTTATTGTTGTTTAAAGTTTAAGTGTCATTTGGAGCTAAATCTCTCACTTTTGCAACAAACCGCATCTACAATTCTTTCCTTTTGAAATTTATGTGTCATTTGGAGAAAAATCTCGCATTACCAGTAGAACCCACTGTATATTGAACTCTAAACGAGATTGAATGGGTTAAAATTGTTCTCCATTGGATTTAGGTTTCCTATCTCATTCTAAAAAGGTGTCCTTTGATGCTAAATTTTGCTTTACCGCTGCAATCAGCTATATATCGACAATTAAATGAACTGGATTAGGTAAAACTTGTGCTCCAATGAATGTAGTGCTCCAAAATCATTCCGAAAAGGTGTTGTGGGGTAAAGTCGGACAACCGGATCAAAAGTTATTGTTGTTTAAAGTTTGAGTGTCATTTGGAGCTAAATCTCTCACTTTCGCTACAAACCGCATCTAAAATTCTTTCATTCTGAAATTTATGTGCCATTTGGAGCAAAATCTCGCATTACCAGTAGAACGCACTATATATCGACCGCTAAACGAGCTTGAATGGGTTAAAATTGTTCTCCATTGGATTTAGGGCTCCTATCTCATTATGAAAAGGTATTGTGGGTGAAAATCTGACAACCAGATAAAAAGTTACGGATGTTTGATGTTCGATTAAAAAGTGCGCTTCCGAAGGAAATCGAAGGTTGCGGATTATCGGTTACTATTTGATTAGAGAATTCAGACCGCTAGTAGCGGTCGAGGCCAGACTTCGCCCATCATAGCAAATGCCACTCCTGCGACGGGCTTTACTTTGATTGAAGAGAAGTGGTTACAGCGGTTTACAAGTGAGCCGGCCGGCTAGACTAGTCGCAAGACCGGAAACTCGAGGCCGCAGCTCAAGCAAGCGAGCTTTCGGATTCGAGTGTGCGCCCCTTGTGAACAGTGCCGCCCACTATTTATAGTCTTGGGGGCCTGCCCGAATGGGCAGGGATAGAATAACCACCTGCCCGGGTACAGGAGAAACGGGCAGGCGGTGACGGGATACACAAAGAAGAAAAGAAAGAAGCCGCGCGGCCTGGCGGCTTGCCCTTCCGACCCGTTTGACCTGAGGCTGAAGATGCCGTGACCAAGTCAATGATGTAGAACGAGCGGCCTCCGGCTTGAGACCGCGATCTGCCCTCTGGACGTGACCTTGGCCGATCTTCACGATGCAACCCGGGTGGTCTCCGATCTGAGACCGCGGCTTGCTTTCCGGGCTTGAACCTTGAGTCTCTATGGCACAACCCGGGCGGTCTTCTACTTGAGACCGCGGATTGCCTTCTTGTCTTGGCTTTTGATAATCTTCAATCTTGGGAGCGGTCCGAAATGTCATCAGACCGCCTGGCCTGGTTTGCCCTGAACTGAGAGACACTGATCCTGGAACCCAGTGGCCTGACCTAGCAGTTCGCCCGGTCCGACAAAGATCCAACCCGAGAAGCGGTTTTCCGGGTAAACATAATCCCCGCATATTTTCAAAACCCAAGGGAATTTCGAAAATATTAGCTTTAGCCGGGAGACCGCTTCCGACTTGTCCTGAATTCTCTAAGAGAACCAGAGAACTCATTCTGCAGAGTTTTTTCTGAAATCACGGGATATTACTCGCCATTTGCGGTTAGAGTTTTTAAGACCGGTAATTCTTCAACGATGGACTTCCTAGACACCATGTTAGACCGCGTGGTTCCTGCCGGTGATCAGAAGAAGGAGGAAGGCAAAGGGCGCGAATCAACGGAGAAGTCGAGGAAGGAAAAGGAAAAGCAGAACCGGAAAGACCAAAAAAAGAGGGAGCGGTCTGAGAAAACCGCGGCAGATAGTTCCAAGGCCGATGCGGACTCAACAATCGCCAAGACTCCTACAGAGCCTGCAGCGGAGAGTTCGGGGCCTTCTCCTAGCGACTCGCTGATTCCTCTCAGAGACCTCGGCCAACAGGTCGTCAGCCCGCTGAACAAAGGGGAGGCCGCCCCTTCTAGAAAAGTTGACTCTGGCAGCCCTTCAAAGAAAGTCGGCGGGTCCGACTCGTTTGGCATGGAAATTACCCCATCCGGGAATCCTCATTTGCTAGTCAAGGATTTGGAGGAAGAGGCGGTTAGCTCTCCGAGGCCGGGCGACCTGGGTACCCCTCTATCCGTGGACGATTATCCCGACCCCTCTAAAGAAGTTAGTCCAGCTTCGGGTAAGAAAGAGAAGAAGAGAAAGAAGACCGGGTCAGTGACCGACCGAATAACCAAGAAGGTTAAGAGGCTAGCCTCCAAGGAAAGGGCGGCTTTTAAGAAATCGGGTGAGTCCCGCCTCCAGACCAACCCGCTATTAAAAGAGGAGCTTGGCTTAGTGACTCCCCCATCCGCTAAGGTGAATGATTCGCCGGCTACCCCTGATGCGAAACCGGGCGACCTGATTCCGGATTCGGCGAATAGTTTATCATTTAATGGGATTTTTCGTGATATGGATGAATTGGTGAGGCGAGATAAGCTTCTTGACAGCCCGATGGCTTCAAAGCGAACTGCCCCTACTACCAATATCACAGCCCGGCCTGAGGAGACCGTTCAGAAGGAGGCCGAAGAGCGAGAAGCTGCTACCCGGGACACCTTGGAGGTTGAGCAGAAAGCGAAAGAACTCGGGGAGGTGCTGAAGGCGTGGGAGGAGGTTCCCCCGGTGATGACCGGGAAGGAGATAATGACGGTGAAGAAGGAGGGGGCGAAACGGGCTTTAAACAAGCCGCTGCGGCCAGATCCTTTTGCGCCAGGTAAGCGCCCTGCGGATTATAAAACTGTCCGTTTCTTCATTCCGCGGCCACGTCTTAATCAATTACTGAACCCGCCGCCGAGCTTTTTCCCCTTGGCGGCCTGGTCCTCTTCCGCTAGGCAGAGTAAGGAGAGACTCTGGCGTGAGTAACAATGGAGGATGGACCCGGAACGGTCTAAGCGGCCTGTGCGCCCAGGCATTGATCTTATATTTATGCCCACTTTTGTACATATATAGCGCTGCATGCTCTTGTTTTTCATAACCTCGCGGCTTCTTGCAGACAGCGAGGATCAAATTGTGAAGCCGGGCGACCTTATGTCCAGCCTGCCTCCATTGGTTCCCCTGGTATCGACCTGTGCGATGACTTCGCAAGAAGGGCCGCAACTGTTTGAGCATCTCGAGGAAGATCTAGCAAACCTGAGGGTCTGTTTGAAGGAGGTGGAAGACCGGGAGACCGCCACTCGGACCGCTCTGGAGGCCGAGCGAATGGCAAGGAAGAAGGCTGAAGAGGCGCTGAAGGCGCAGATGGAGATCGACAGGAGATCCAGAACCGAGAGGGAGAAGAGCCTGGAGATTCAGCTTGAGGCCGCGCGATCTGCAGTGGAGGCCGAGAAGAAAGCCAAGGTGGCGCAAGTCGCTACTCTGACCGCCCAGTTAGAGAAGGAGAAGAGAGCGTCTGCCAAGTCCGAGGATGACTCGAGATTTTATCAGGATAAATTCCTGCGGTTAACTAGGGAAGTCGCTGCGGGCCGGCGAAGTATGAATGATGGGATGCAGGTTGCTAGCCGCCCAACTGTTGGGGCGGGCTCAAATCCTCCCCCGGTTCGAGCGGCTGATCCAATGATTGATGAGGCCACTGCAACCCCCCGCATGATCGCCGCTACGCGGGTTGAAAGGGATGCCGGGCGGCTTCATAGTACAATCAACCACATCCATTATCATACCAGCCAGATTTACTCCCTTCTGAACACCACCAGCGACCAGGTCGTGCGACTGCATAGAGAGGATGTCTCCCCAGAACACCGCCAGCCGTGAACGGTCTTTTTAGAACAATTTGTATTATGAATGCGGCTTGTTGATTTCGGCCTCTGTTAGACAATGCTTCTTTTTACGTTATGTCTTTTATTTGAATAACCCGTGCGGGTTCTTGTTTAGCCGCTGTTATTTGTGTTCCGTTTAGATCTTCTGTGTTTTTTCCGAATTGATTACAGGTCGCGCGATCTGTGATGTATGCTTGCTCCTGATTTCTTGAATGCCTTTGGTTCATTTTGTCTTTCTGGTAAATCTGACCATGCAGGCTGTTGACCGCGCGGTTAGAATGTATAGCCGCGATATATTTTACTATTTGCAGATCGTAAAAATCTATAAGTAGGGACTTTTTTCGAAGTCATTTTCACGATTTCAAATGGCGCGATCTAAGAACAAGTCGCAGCGGCCTGTTAAGGTTAAAGCCGTTCGAGCAGATGCGGCCTTGGCCTTTCACTCGGCGGACCACCCAGAGTGCCGTCTCACCCAGAGCGAAATAGATGAATTTATTGCAAAACACATGGCAGGGAGTAATCTGCTCGCGGGGCTTCCTTTGCGCGACGAGCGGATTAACTCTTCCAATCCGCACCAGATAGCCGTTCCGGTCGACCACTTTGAATATGGCTTCAAATTTCCGCTGCCACTTGAAGTCATAGCCATTTTTGACCATTACGGGGTTGTACCCGGCCAGCTTCCACCGAACTCCATCGCCTCCATATACAGCTTTATTTCATACCTGCGGTTTGAGCGAACCAGATTTTCCCTTGATCTATTCAGGAAATTCTTCTCGGTTCGGGCTGTCTCCGACGCGGGGACTTCAACTTTCAGGGGGCACCTCTTTGGCTGCCACGGACTGAAGATCTTTAACTTGGCGAACAAGGTCTCGGACTGGTCGGAGCGGTTTGTAATGCTCGAAGGCAACTTCGGACTGTTGCAAACCAACCCGCAAGTTCGGGGGGAAAGGCTTTCCAAATCCCCCACGTCGGAAAGATCGAGATGGATACCTTCACATTTCTTGAGAACGAGCGGTTGGACATCAATCACTACATCCCGCTATTTTCAGAGCTAGAGGACGTCCTCCCCGAGCATAGTAAGTTTTTCTAGGCCGCATGTATATGACAGCACGGACTATTTTATTTAAACTTTTGACTTTACCTTGCAGCTGCCCACATCGTCCCTGCGAACAAGTCGGTCACTCCGGCCGGCCCGGTTTTGACATAGAGAGAAAAAAGGCAGCGGCGAAACAGGTCGCTATCATCAGAGGAAGAGGACCTAGCTTCTCCTGACGAATATGAACTTCTTCGTTCCTGCGGAAACCCGCCCGACCTGTAGGGCAACCCGACTGTCCTCTGGCATAGGGATGGAAGCCGTATCCGGGTATCCACTGCACTTCCTTCATGGGGAAGTGAAAAGATTAACCGCCATGCGCTAGCCGCCGAGGCCGCTATGTATGGTCGAAAGACTTTAAAGAAGCTGAAGAAAACTCCGGAAGAAGAGCTCCCCCAGCTAGCGGCACAAGCCGGCGCATGGGGGTTTGCGGCTAATCACTTCATGGCCTTGTCGTACAGGAGGCTGGTTTCTGTTCAGAAATATCTGGAAAAGAAGTATGAGGAGCAGGTCGCAGAGAATGTGCGGCTTCGAGAAGAGAATGCGCGGCTTCAAGAAGTCGTGGCGGTGAGTTTGACAAATGATGACGTGGTTTCTTTTGTTCAGCCCGAGCGACTTAATTTACTTTTCCTTTCTTGCAGAAACAATATGAGATGACCAACCCGGCCTTCCAAGATGAGGTGTTGCCTCACGTGGCCCAAGGGATCAACAAAGCTTTGGGTCTTATGGAAGACCAGGGCGGTCTGTGCGAAGGATTCGGGGGCACTACTTTCTCCGACCTCTTCCCTGCTTTGAAGGTCCAACTTGATGAGATCAGCCGAAGGCAGAAAGGAAAAGCCAAGGTGGGCGAGGAGGCTGAAGCGGTGGAGCCACTGAGGAGGTCGACGCGGATGACGATGCCGGCGATGATGATGATGATGATGATGATGAGGACAGCTTGTCCTCTGGAACAACCGGCTCCGCTAGTAAGACCGAGCGGTCTAGTGATAGTGATTCATCAGATTCTTCTTCGTCAAGTGAAGGCTATTCACCCGATATTGATGTTGATGGTGTGGACTCGAGTTCCCATGTCAAGAAGAAGAAGAAGTCGACAGACTAATGTCTTTGTTTTGATTTTATTTTTGTGTAACCGCCGGTTTCTTTTTGTTAGCCGGGCGGATAATATTTTGTTAACACATTTTGAAGAATGAATAGAAATTTTACCTATCTAATTGTCCTTCTATTGTTACTTACTTGTGGCTGATATCTTGTCTCTTCTCTTTTTTTTTATACCTTTTGCTCTTTATGATCTAGCCGTGCGGCTATCCTGATCTGAGTATAAGTGATGATTTGATGATCTTGGATGATTTATATTCATCCCGTGCGATTACTCATTTAGATCTTCGGATATCCGATATCTGATAATATGATCCATAATGGATAGACTCGTGGGACTGTAATTCAGACCGGGCGGTTTTTATCATTCAGAGATACCTCATCCTTGCTGATATAGATAATGAATAATAACTTTGCGCGGTTTGAATTCAATCCTGGCGAGTAATCAATTGCATCTAGAGATAACTTTTGCTAAGAAACGGCTCAACCTGATCGGTTAGAGCATAATCCGGGCGATCATATAAAAAATATCCAGCTTAATTAATTATAAAAGATAGATAGTACCCGCCCGGTTAGAATACAACCCGGGCAATATATGCAGCTCAAGAAATATCTAATTTAATAAAATGGAGAGATAGAAAAAACCCGCCCGGTTAGAATGCAACTCGGGCAATCATATAATTAGCTCCAGAAATATTCAACTTATAAAAGATGGATAAACCCGCCCGGTTAGAATGCAACCCGGGCAATCTTATAATTAGCTCCAGAAATATCCAACTTATAAAAGATGGATAAACCCGCCCGGTTAGAATGCAACCCGGGCAATCATATAATTAGCTCCAGAAATATCCAACTTATAAAAGATGGATAAACCCGCCCGGTTAGAATGCAACCCGGGCAATCATATAATTAGCTCCAGAAATATCCAACTTATAAAAGATGGATAAACCCGCCCGGTTAGAATGCAACCCGGGCAATCATATAATTAGCTCCAGAAATATCCAACTTATAAAAGATGGATAAACCCGCCCGGTTAGAATGCAATCCGGGCAATCATATAATTAGCTCCAGAAATATCCAACTTATAAAAGATGGATTAACCCGCCCGGTTAGAATGCAACCCGGGCAATCATATAATTATCCAGAAATATCTTAACTTATATACAATCAGACCGTTCGGCTTGAAAATTCAGACCGCCCGGTCTTAATATCACAACCCTTTATTAGGGTAGACGAACACCTGCACCTGTTTTAATAATATCTTCCTCGAATGGTTTATACAAGAAACCACAAGAGGTGAATGCCTTCCTGTAGGGAAGAAGGATAATCTACAGGCTCAGATGACCAAGTGGGCAGGTGGGCCTCGGCGGCGAACATTCCTTTCCTCAAGTGGTCATAAGAGCTGTAGGAAAAAGAAAAAACATGTACAGACTCAGATGACCAAGTGGGCAGGTGGGCCTCGGCGGCGAACATTGCTTTCCTCAAGTGGTCATAAGAGCTGTAAGCGACTCATCTGCTCTCTTGTCTAGGGTTACAAGCCGAGTTGATCAATTGGGCAGGTGGGCCTCGGCGGCGAACATTGCTTTCCTTAGAGAGATCAACTCAGTTGTGGGCCCGACTAGGCTCCGTTTCGAGAGTACCTAAGAGTATTCGATGGCCACAGGCTATATGATCAGTTGGGCAGGTGGGCCTCGGCGGCGAACATTGCTTTCCTCAGAAAGATCATCAAAGCTGTAACTATATCCCTTTCGGGGCACGATAGAGCTAACAAACACCTAGACCTCCCTTGATGCAGGGGTGTGTCAGATATCGGCCGGGATCCAAAGTTCTGAAGACCACCGCAGCGGAATTGGCAAGTTACCACTACACGTGTGCGAAAACTCCCCGCATCACATGGTCTTGGTGGGTTTTACGCTATGACTACAATCCGAGGGGGTTCGAGCAGAATTTGGCGATATCTCAGAGGTTCAGGGAGTGAGATACGTATATATATTTTCATAATGTAGAGCACCATTGGACAAGGAGAAGTGTCAGTATAGGGCTTTTTTTTTAATATCAAGAAACGTAAAGAATGAAAGTGGTATTTTAAGGATAGAATCGTTTGAGATCGTCACCGCTCCAGGTGCGTGAGATGTCTTCTCCTTCGCTGGTTTGGAGACGGTAGGCCCCATGCTTTAATACCTCTTTGATAATAAAAGGCCCTGCCCAGTTGGGATTCAGCTTTCCAACATTGCCAGACCTGGCTGCAGCATCTACCTTCTTTAATTCCAAATCCCCAACTGCAAACTGCTTTACCCTGATATTTTTGTCAAAATATTTTGCCATCCTCCTCTTAACTTCTTCCTGCATGATTGTTGCCTCGTCCTGAAGCTCTTCGATCAGATCCAGACTATACCTGATGGCCTCATCATTGTATTCTACCCATGCTTCTCCTCCCTCTTTTGCATACATAACTCTTGGAGTGACCACCTCAAACTCTACAGGAACAACAGCCTCCGAGCCATGAGATAATTTGAATGGTGTCTCCCCTGTAGCTGAAGATGGTGTAGTGCGAAGAGTCAAAGGATGGAGGGAAGTTGGTCTGCCCAATTTCCTTTCTGATTCAAAACTCTTTTCATCAGGAGCTGCTGAATTTGCCTGTTTGCTGCTTCTACTTGACCATTGGTCCTTGGATGATGTATCGAGGAAAACCGAAGATCAATTCCAACCTGATCGCAAAAGTTTATCATCTCAGGATTATTGAACTGTGGTCCATTATCAGTGACAATTGCCAGGGGAATTCCGTGTCGGCAGACTATTTCTCCCCAGATGAAGTTCCTGATAATTTGGGTAGTAGTCTTTGCCAATGCTGTTCGATTCAAAAGTGCGCCTCCGAAGGAAAACGAGGGTTGCGGACTATCAGTTACTATTTAGCTAGAGAATTCAGACCGCTAGCAGCGGTCGAGGCCAGACTTCGCCCGTCGCGGCAAATGCCACTCCTGCGACGGGCTTTCCTTTGATTGAAAAGTAGCGGTTACAAATGCGAGAAAGTAGAAGCCGGCCGGTCAGCAGTTCGCGAGACCTGAAACTCGAGACCGGAGCTCAGACAAGCGAGCTCTTGGATTCGAGTGTGCCTGTCTTGGGAACAGTGCCGCCCCCTATTTATAGGCTTGGGGGCCTGCCCGATCGGGCAGGGATAAAATAACCTCCTGCCCGGGTACAGGAGAAACGGGCAGGCGGTGACGGGATACACAAAGAAGAGAAAGAAAGAGGCCGCGCGATCTGACGGCCTGCCTTCCCGACCTGTCTTGCTTGCGGCTGAGGACACCGGAACCAAGTCAATAATGCAGACCGCGCGGTTTGGAGATTGAGGCCGCGGTCTGCCTTCTGGTCATGACTTAGCCGATTCTTCAAGAGGTAACTTGGATAGCCTTCGATCTGGAGCCCCGACCTGTTCTTCGGGGCTGGAACTTCGAGTTTCTATGGGACAACCCGCGCGGCCTTCTTGCTGAGACCGCGGATGAACTTCTTGCCTTGGCTCTTTGACGATCTTATCCCTTTGGGGGTGATCCTGGAAATGACACCAGGCCGCCTGGCCTGGCCCTTCTTGAACGGGGAACCGCCGATTCCAGGACCCAGCGGCTTGGCTCAAGAGTCCGAGCGGTCTGATAATGGTTCAAACCGAGAAGCGGTTTTCCGGACAAACATAATCCCCGCATATTTTCAAATCTCAAGAGGATTTCGAAAATATTAGCTTTGACCGGGAGACCGCATCCGACCTGCCTTGAATCCTATAAGAGAGCCAGAGAATTCATTCTGTGGAGTTTTTCTGCGAAATCTCGGGGTATTACTCGCCAGCTGCGGTTAGAGTTTTTAAGATCGGCAATTCTTCAGTAATGGATTTCCTGGACGCCGTGCTAGACCGCGTGGATCCCAGTGGGGATCAGAAGAGGGCGGAAAACAAGAGGAGCGAATCGCCGGAAAAATTGGATAAGGCGAGGGAAAAGCAAGACCGGCAAGACCGGAAAAAGAGAAAACGGGCCGAGAAGGCCGCAACGGGCAGCTCCAAGCCGGTTGTGGACTTAACGACCCCTAAGACTCCTGCAGAGCCCGTGGCGAACAGTTCGGAGCCTCCTCCTGATGACTTGCCGATTTCTCCCAAAGGCCTCATCCAACAGACCACCAGCCCGCTGAATAAAGAGGAGACCGCTCCTCCTGAAGAAGTTGCTCCAGAAAGCCCTTCGAAGAAGGCCGGAGAGAATGACTCGTTTGGTGTGGAAATCACCCCATCCGGGAACCCTCATTTGCTCGTCCGAGATCTAGAGAAGGAGGCGGTTACTTCCCCAAGGACGGGCGAACAGAACACCCCTTTGTCCGTGGACGACTACCCCAGCCCCTCGAAAGAACTTGGCCCAGCGCCGAGTAAGAGAGAGAGAAAGAGGAAGAAGACCGGGTCTGTTACCGAGCGGATAACTAAGAAAGTCAAGAGGCTGGCCGCTAAGGAAAGGGCGGCCCTTAAGAAACCGACCGAATCCCTCCTCCAGACCAATTCGCGGCTGAAAGAGGAGCTAGGTCTTGCGACTCCTCCACCCAGCAAGTCAAACGAATCGCCGGCCACTCCTGACGCGAAGACGGGCGAACTGCCCCCGGACCCGGCGAGCAGTATATCCTTCAATGGGATCTTCAAAGACATGGATGAGCTGGTGAAGCGAGATCAGTTTCTTGCCAGCCCGACCGCCTCTGACCAAAACGCTCTTGCTACTGATGACACAGCCCGGTCTGAAGAGACCGCTCGGATGGAGGCCGAAGAGCGAGAGGCCGCCGCCCGGACTGCCTTGGAGGTCGAAAAGAAAACGAGGGAACTTGAAGAAGTTCAGCGAGCGCAGGAGGAGGTACCCCCAGCAATGACCGGGAAAGAGATCATGAAGGTGAAGAAGGAAAGGGCGGAACAGGCCTTGAACAAGCCGTCGCGGCCTGATCCTCTTGCGGCAGGTAAGGATTCTACGGACTACCAAGCTGTCCGCTTTTTCATTCCGCGGCC
Source organism: Dactylorhiza incarnata (assembly GCA_033032865.1). NCBI lineage: Eukaryota > Viridiplantae > Streptophyta > Magnoliopsida > Asparagales > Orchidaceae > Dactylorhiza > Dactylorhiza incarnata. Next base: position 220,149 of record JAWHQI010000697.1, read on the forward strand.
TCGCCATAATAAATTAGTGAACCCGCCGCTGAGCCTCTTTGCTTTTATTTTTTATGACCGCGCGGTTTTTGCAGATAGCAGCGATCAGACTGTGGAGCCGGGTGACCTTGAGGCCAGTCTGCCTCGGCTAGCACCCCCGATTTCAACCTGTGCGACATCCTTGCCGGAAAGACCGCATCTGTTTGATCGTCTTGAGGCAGATCTGATCAACCTGAGGGCCAGCTTGAAGGAGGTAGAGGACCGGGAGGCCGCCACTCGGACCGCTCTGGCGCAATCGGAGATTGACAGGAGGTCCAGCACAGAGAAAGTGAAAATCCTGGAGACTCAGCTTGAGGCCGCGCGAGCAGCGGTGGTGGCTACGCGGACTGCTCTAACCGTCCAACTGGAGAAGGAGAAGAAAGCCTCTGCCAAATTTGAGAGTGACTCAAAATATTACCAGGATAAATTCCTGCGCTTAACCAGAGAAGTCGCCGCTGGTCGGCGAAATGTGAATGATGGGGTGGTAGCTGTTGGCCGCCCGACTATTGGAGCGAGCTCAAATCCTCCTTCAGTCCGGGCGGCTGATCCAATGATTGACGAGGCCGCTGCGGTCCCCCGTATGATTGCCGCTACGCGGGTCGAAAGGGATGCCGGGCGGCTTCATTGCACAATCAACCACCTTCATTATCATACAAGCCAAATTTATTCTCTCTTGAACACGACCAGTGACCAGGTCGCGCGACTTCATAGAGAGGATGCTTCCCCAGAGCGCCGTCAGTCGTGATTAATATTTGAATATAACTTGTATTATGAATGTGGTTTGTTGATCTGGACAATATTCTTCTTTACTCTTGTCTTTTATTTGAACAATTCGCGCGGTCTCTTACTTTAACCGCTGTATTTTATGCCTTGTTTAAATCTTATGTTTCATTCGAACCGTTTTCTGATCGGGCGAACTGTGATGTATGCTTACTTCTGTGTTTTCTGGATGCCTTTGCTTCTTTCATTTTTCTGGTGAATCTAACCATATAGGCCATTGACCGCGCGGTCAGATTGTATAGCCGTGTCATGATTTTACTATTCACAGATCTTAGAAATCTATAAGTATAGGATTTGCCGAAGTCATTCTCACGATTTCCAGATGGCGCGATCCAAGAACAAGTCGCAGCGACCTGTTAAAGTTAAGGCCGTCCGAGCTGACGCGGCCTTGGCATTCCATTCGGCGGACCATCCGGAATGCCGCCTTACCCAGAACGAACTGGATGACTTCATTGCTAAACACATGGTAGGGAGTACTCTGCTCGCGCGGCTTCCTTTGCGCGACGAGCGGATTAACTCTTCCAGTCCGCACCAGATCGCCATCCCAGTTGACCACTTCGAGTATGGCTTCAAGTTTCCACTGCCGCTTGAAGTCATAGCCATTTTCGACCACTACGGGGTTGTGCCCGGTCAGCTTCCTCCGAACTCCATCGCTTCAATATACAGCTTCATCTCCTATCTGCGGTTCGAGCGAACCAGATTTTCCATCGACTTGTTCAGGAAGTTCTTCTCGGTGCGGGCAGTATCCGACTCGGGGACTTCGACTTACAGAGGGCACCTCTACTTCAGCTGCCTCGGGCTGAAGGTTGTTAATCTGGCGAACAAAGTCTCCGACTGGTCGGAGCGGTTTGTAATGCTCGAAGGCAACTTCGGACTGTTGCAGACCAACCCGCAAGTCCGGGGGGAAGAAGTTTTCCAGATCCCCCAAGTCGGCAAGATCGAGGCGGACACCTTCGCGTTCCTTGAGAAGGAGCGACTTGATATCAACCACTACATCCCGCTTTTCTCGGAGCTTGAGAACATTCTCCCCGAACATAGTAAGTTCTTCTAGACCGCCTTTATATGACCGCGCGGCCTTCTTTACTTATACTCTTGATTTTATTTTGCAGCCGCCCATATCGTTCCAGCGAACAAGCCGGTCACGCCGGCCGGCCCAGTTTTAACCCAGAGGGAGAAGAGGCAGCGGCGAAAGAGGTCGCCATCTTCGGAGGAAGAGGGCCCGACCTCTTCTGACGATTACGAACTCCTTCGTTCAAGTGGGAACCCGCCCGACCTGCAGGGCAACCCGACCGTCCTTTGGCACAGGGATGGAAGTCGGATCCGGGTATCCACCGCGCTCCCTCCGTGGGGGAGTGAAAAGATTGACCGCCACGCCCTAGCCGCCGGGGCTGCCTTATATGGTCGAAAGACTTTGAAGAGGCTGAGGAATACTCCCGAGGAAGAGCTCCCCCGGTTAGCGGCTCAGGCCGGTGCATGGGGATTTGCGGCCAACCACTTTATGGCCTTGTCGTTCAAGCGGCTGGTTTCCGTCCAAAAACACCTGGAGAAGAGATTCGAGGGGCAGGCCGCGGAGATCACGCGGCTTCAAGAAGAGAACGCGCGGCTTCAAGAAGTCGTGGCGGTGAGCTTTTTCAAAAGACAATGCGGTCCCTTTTGTTCAGCCCGGGCGGCCTGATTCATTTTTCCTTTTTCTTGCAGAAGCAATATGAGATGACCAACCCGTCCTTCCAGGACGAGGTGCTGCCCCATGTGGCCCAAGGAATCAACAAGGCCCTGGGTCTTATGGAAGACCGGGGCGGTCTGAGCGAAGGGTTCGAGGGTACCACCTTCTCCGACCTCTTCCCCACCTTGAAGACTCAACTCGATGAAATCAGCCGAAGGCGCAAAGGGAAGACCAAGGTGGGCGAGGAGGCTGAGGCTGACGCGGGCAGAGAGGTTGTGCTTCATCAAGGAGGAGATGGAAGCGGTGAAGCCGCCGATGAGGTCGATGCGGACAATGAAGCCGGTGACGCTGATGAGGACGATGAAGATGACCTATCCTCTGGGACCACTGGCTCCGCCAGTAGGACCGGGCGATCAAGTTCCAGCGGTTCGTCGGATTCTTCTTCGTTCAGCGAAGGCTATTCGCCGGAGATTGACATCGAAGGCCTGACCTCAAGTCCGCCTGTCAAGAAGCGGAAAAAGTCGGCAGACTAGTGCTCTCGTTTTACTTTTTAACTTTTGTAACCGCCGGTTTCTTTTTGTTAACCGGGCAGTCAGTACTTTTGTAAACATATTTTTGAAGAAATGAATAGAAATTTCTTACCTGTCTGGTTGTCATTCTGCTGTTACTTACTTGTGATTGATATCTTGTCTTTTTCTCTCCTTCTTCTCTTTCGCTTCTTATAATCTAGCCGCGCGGCTATCCTGATCCATTTATAGATGACGATTGAGGATCTTGGGTGGTTTATATTTAGGCCGCGCGGTTACTCCTTTTTTTTTAAAAAAAAAATCTCAGGATGTCCGATTTCTTGTGCGATCATAGTGTTAGGCCGAGCGGCCCCTTATTTAAAAAGAGAGATACCACATCCTTGTTGATGCAAGTAATGATCCTTTAACTTTGAGCGATTTTGAAATCAATCCGGGCGAACAACGCATTGCATCCAAAGATAACTTTTGCTAGGAAGTCAGTCAACCCGACCGGTTAAAATATAAACTGAACGGTGATATACTCAATTCCAGAGACAACCAGTTTTGATTAATTTGAAGTATTGATAGGTTCGCTCGGTCAGAATGCAATCCGGACAACCACATGATTTGAATTTAGAAATGCCTAACTCATTATCGGACGGATAGATAGATAAGTCCGGCCGGTCAGGATGAAATCTGAGCAATTACATGTTAGATCCAGAAATACCAAACTTATAAAAGATGATTAAATCCGCCCGGTTTGAATGCCACCCGGGAAATAGATGATTAGCTTTAGAAGATTTCCAACTTGTATAATATTGATAAGACCGCCCGGTTGCATAATAATCCGGGTAATCATATGCTTTGCCAGAAAATATTCCAACTTGTAATATATTGATAAGACCGCCCGGTTGCATAATAACCCGGGTGATCATATGCCCAGATTCAGAAATACTTTCCTTAATAGACGACGGGCATACCCGCCCGGTTTGAATATAACCCTGGTGATAACATGATCAGTTCCAAAAGATGACTTCACCTATGTTCAGTCAGACCGCTAGGCCTGAAATACTCAGACCGTATGGTCTTAATACCACAACCCCTTATTGGGGTAGACGAACACCTGCACCTGTTCAACCAGACCGATCGGCCTGAAAAACTCAAACCGTCCGGTCTTAATATCACAACCCCTTTATTGGGGTAGACGAACACCTGCACCTGTTCTAACAATATTCTCCTTGAGTGGTCCATATAGAAAAATCATCAGAAGTGAATGCCTCCCTGTAGGGAAGAAGAATAATCCTACAGGCTCAAATGACCAAGTGGGCAGGTGGGCCTCGGCGGCGAACATTGCTTTCCTCAAGTGGTCATAAGAGCTGTAGGGAAAAAAGAAAAAATATGTACAGACTCAGATGACCAAGTGGGCAGGTGGGCCTCGGCGGCGAACATTGCTTTCCTCAAGTGGTCATAAGAGCTGTAAACGACTCATCCGCTCTCTTGCCTAGGGTTACAAGCCGAGTTGATCAATTGGGCAGGTGGGCCTCGGCGGCGAACATTGCTTTCCTCAGAGAGATCAACTCAGTTGTGGGCCCAACTAGGTACCGTTTCGAGAGTACCTAAGAGTATTCGATGGTCACAGACTATGATGATCAGTTGGGCAGGTGGGCCTCGGCGGCGAACATTGCTTTCCTCAGAAAGATCATCAAAGCTGTAACTATATCCCTTCGGGGCATGATAGAGCTGACAATCACCTAGACCTCCCTTGATGCAGGGGTGTGTCAGATATCGGCCGGGATCCAAAGTTCTGAAGACCACCGCAACGGAATTGGCAAGCTACCACTACATGTGTGCGAAAACTCCCCGCATCACATGGTCTTGGTGGGTTTTACGCTACGACTACAACCCGAGGGGGTTCGAGCAGAATTTGGCGATATCTCAGAGGTTCGGGGAGTGAGATATGTGTGTTTATATTTATGATGCGGAGAACCATCATACAAGAAGGAAATGTCAGTATAGGGCTTTTTATTCAATACCAAAAAGAGATGTAAAGAATAAAAGAAATAATTTCAAGGATAGAACCGTTTGAGATCGTCACCGCTCCACGTGCGTGGGATGTCTTCTCCTTCGTTGGTTTGGAGACGGTAGGCCCCATTCTTAGATACTTCTTTGATGATGAAAGGTCCTGCCCAATTAGGATCCAGCTTTCCAACATTACCAGACCTTGCTGCGGCATCCACCTTTTTTAACACCAAATCCCCGACTACAAACTGCTTCACTCTGACATTCTTATCAAAATATTTTGCCATTCTCCTTTTAACTTCTTCCTGCCTGATTGTTGCTTCATCCTGAAGTTCCTCGATTAGATCAAGATTATGCATGAGGGCCTCACCATTTTCATCTATCCAGGATTCTGCTCCTTCTTTGGCGTAAATAACCCTTGGAGTGACTACCTCGAATTCCACAGGGACAACAGCTTCCGAGCCATGAGATAATTTGAAAGGTGTCTTCCCGGTAGCCGAAGACGGAGTAGTACGAAGGGTCCACAGGATGGAAGGAAGTTGGTCCGCCCAATTCCCTTTCTGGTTCAAGACTCTTTTCATTAAAAGCTGCCGAATTTGCCTGTTTGCCGCCTCCACTTGACCATTGGTCCTTGGATGGTGTACTGAGGCAAACCGAAGATCAATTCCTATCTGATCACAGAAGTTTATCATCTCTGGATTGTTGAATTGTGGGCCATTATCGGTGACGATTGCCAACGGAATTCCATGTCGGCAGATAATCTCTCCCCAGACGAAGTTTCTGACAATTTGGGTGGTAGTTCTTGCTAATGCTTTTGCTTCGATCCACTTACTGAAATAATCGATCATTACCAGGATAAAGCGACGTTGTCCGCTGGCCATTGGGAAAGGCCCCATAAGATCCATTCCCCATACTGCAAAAGGCCATGGCGCAGTTATTGACCTGAGTGACTGAGCAGGCAAATGTTGAAGAGGAGCGAACTTTTGGCACTGGACACATCGCTTGGCGAATGCTTCAGCATCCTTTCTCATGGTTGGCCAGAAGTATCCTTGCCGCAGGATCCTTTTTTCTAAGGTTTTTGCCCCTGAATGGCTACCGCACTCCCCAGAATGAACTTCCTGGAGTATGACCGGGATCTCCTCTTCTGAAACGCATCGTGCCGAGGGAGAAATCAGAGTTTTTCGGTACAAGACTCCTGCTATCAAGTAGTAATAAGCCGCCTTTCTTCTGAATCTATTTTTGTCCTTGATTGATGGATGATATTCTCCTTTTGTCAGAAACAATTCGTAGGGGTCTTTCCAAGAAGGATGTTGATCGATCTGCATGAGCTCTTCTTCCTCTGTCTCCTCTGTTGCCGGATGAAAAAGTTCTGAGGTTACTCCCCCTGATGGAAGACCAAATTTTGACAATTCGTCTGCCTCTTCATTCTGCGTTCTCGGAATATGCTCGATGATGAAGGATTTGAATTTCCCGATTTCTTTCTTAGCTAGGAATAGGTATTTTCTCAACATCGGTTCTCTTGTCTCGTAGTTCCCCAGAATCTGCGAGGCCATTACAAGAGAATCAGTTTTCACATGAACATGTTCTATCCCAAGCTCCTTTGCGAGTCTCAGGCCGGCCAAGAGTGCTTCGTATTCGGCCTGGTTATTTGTAACTGAAAAGAAGAATCTAACAGCTTGTTCCAGCCTGATGCCGTTTGGACTGATCAAAACCACTCCGGCTCCCACGGAGTTCCTGCCAGAAGCCCCATCCACATAAATGATCCAAGCAAAAGGAGATTGCACTACCTGCTCTGGATTAGACTCCATTGTGTCTACCAAGAAATCTGCCAATACTTGTGCCTTTATTGCCGTTCTGGGAGTGTACAATATTTCGAACTCGCTTAGCTCGATTGCCCATTTGGCCAACCTTCCTGAATGTTCCGGCTTCTCCAAGATATTCCTCAGTGGATGATCTGAAACCACCTGAATAGGATGAGCTTGAAAATAGGGGCGGAGCCTTCGTGATGACATGACTAAAGCCAAGGCTAATTTCTCCAGGATTGAATATCTAGTTTCTGCATCTTTAAGGATATGGCTGACATAGTATATCGGAAACTGTTTCTTTTTCTCTTCCCGAACCAGGACAGAGCTTATCGCATCAGGGCCTACCCCCAAGTACAAGAATAGTGTTTCTCCTTCGCGAGGGCTTTGAAGAAGGGGGGTTGAAGTTAATTGCTTTTTCAATTGTTCGAAAGCATTATTGCATTCCTCGTTCCATTCAAACTTAGATCCTCCCCTAAGTGTTTTGAAGAACGGAGCGCTTTTATCTCCCGATTTGGAAATGAATCGGCTCAATCCTGCCAACCTTCCACCAAGTTGCTGTACCTCTTTCGGACTACGAGGAGGGGTCATGTCTAGGATGGCTTTTACTTTATCTGGGTTCGGAGCGAGACCATCAGGAGTGAGAAGATGTCCAAGAAATTTCCCCTTGTTCGCCCCGAACACGCATTTCGAGGGGTTTAATTTTAATTTGAACCTCCGTAGAGTAGCGAACGTCTCTACGAGGTCTTCCAGATGGATTAAAAAAGTTTTACTTTTTAGAAGGAGATCATCAACATATACTTCCAGATTTCTCCCTTTTTGTTTTTCAAAAACTGTGTCCATCATCCTCTGATATGTTGCCCCCGCATTTTTGAGGCCGAAAGGCATGACAAGATAACAATAACATCCATCATTGGTAATGAAGGATGTATGCGGGATATCAGGCTTATGCATCTTAATCTGGTGATAACCAGAAAATGCATCTAAAAAACTCATAAAACTATATCCCACCGCGGAATCTACCAAAACATCTATCCGAGGCAAGGGATAACAATCCTTGGGGCATGCTTTATTGAGTTTAGTGAAATCAACACACATACGCCATTTCCCCCCAGACTTTTTCACCATTACTACATTCGACATCCAGGTGGGGTACTGGATTTCAGAAATGAAATTAGCCTTAAGAAGCTTTGCAACTTCTTCTTTGATAGGTACCGCCAGCTTAGTTGCTACCTCCCTCTTCTTCTGTTGGATTGGCTTGAACTCCGGAGAAACGTTGAGGTGATGGCACGCGACATCTGGATCTATTCCAGGCATGTCTTCCGCCGACCAAGCGAAGATGTCCAAGTTATTCAGCAGGCAAGAGGTTAACTGGAGCTTTTCCTCTTCTGATAGCTCGGCGTTGATGATCAGCTTCTTCCCTTCCCCTTCAACAATGGGGATCTCTTGGGTCTCCTGGGCAGGTTCCAGGTAGGTCCCTTTCCGTTCCACGCTCCCCTCAGCTTCTTCAGGGAGTTCGGACACCTCTTGGATGTCATTCTGGGCCTTGTGAAGTGGTGCCTCGGTGATCACATTAACTGTCTTCACATAACATTCGCGTGCCACCTTTGGATCGCTCCGGATCCGGTACTGACGCCCCTCAGCAGCGAATTTCAAGGCCAAATGGAAAGTAGATACCACCGCTCTGTAAGCATTCAGGATTGGCCTTCCGAAAATTGCGCAGTAGCTACTTGGGGCTTCCACTACTACGAAGTTCACCAACTTTGTTATGCCCCCTAGTGATACCAGAAGCTTCACGCACCCTTCTACTTCCTTCTTTTCTCCTGAGAAGCCATAGAGGGGGCCTTCCGTAGAGAGTAAGGCCTTTCCAGTCTTGAGGGCCTCAAACGTTTGGCGAAAGATGAGATTAACTGAGCTGCCTGTATCGATCAAAATTTTGTGCACTGCGTAATTCTCAATAACCGCCTTTATCACCACCGCGTCATCGAACGGATTTGCATTTGGGGAGAGGTCTTCTTGGCCAAACGTAACAACCGTCCTTTCCGGGGCAGAAGTGGAGGCAACTGCCACTTCTTGCTTTGTAACTCTCCCGATGCTAGATTTTCGGGAGGATTCTATCCCTGCCCCACCATGGATGCAATAGATGTTACCGAGAGGGCCAACATCATTCACCTCTATGCATTCGGCTGCAGGATGTATATCCCCATAACTACCGGCCTCCTCTACATCAGCACACTCCCATGTTACTTCGACTGCCTCCTTCTTCTTCTCAGCTCGTGGTTCAACCGGAGTTTCTTGCCGAATCAACCCCCGAAGCTTTCCCTCTTTCAGGAGTTTTTCTATCAACCACCGGAGGGCCCGGCAATCTTCAGTTAGATGCCCCTCTTCTTTGTGATATTCACAGTAAAGGTTTGGGTTCCGATTGCGAACTTCTGATTTCAAAGGAGGGGGCCTTTTAAAGTCAGGCCTCTTCTGAAGAATCTGCACGACCTCATTCATGGTAACGTTGAGTGGGGTGAACGAATCTTGTGATTCATCATATCGGATGGATGGGATAGGTGGAGATGGTTGTGCGATGTATTGTGGCAGATATACGGGCATGATTTGCGGGACTCCCATGGGTTGAGTGGGTGCGATGGCCAACGGCGGCTTCTGATCCTGAAACCGTTGATGGCCAATGAATGGTTGCTTGGGCTTAAGATTCCTTCCCCTTTGAGCCCGAGGCTCGAAATCAGGCCGAGACGAGTGATTATAACGTTGCTGATGGGTTGATGCAGAATTGAACTGATCGTTGTCGCTGAGCAACTTGGCAACGTAACCCGGATTAGTCTTTTCCCCCCTGATGAATTTGTTTGCCAGACTAATCATTTCTTGATATGTCTTTGGTTCCCTGATTTGGGCTTCAAACTTCAGTGGCCCCTCCTTAAGGCCATGCATTAGCGCGACCCTATATAACTCCGGATCGACGTTTTGTACCTCCATTATTTCCCTTTGGAAACGATCGACAAAACGGGCCCACGTTTCGTTTTCTTGCTGCCGTATCTCGAATAGGGCTGCCGGACCATTCTTCCTCTTCTTAGAGGTAGAGAATCGAAGCAAAAATTCTCTACGTAACTCCGCAAAGCATCTGATAGATCGAGGATGCAATCCATAGAACCATTCTCTGGCCTGCCCATCAAAGGATGTCACCAGGAGCTTGCACTTTGTTGCATCAGTGATGGTCCTCAGAGCAACAGCTGATTCAAATGCCTGGAGGTGTATTGCTGGATCGGACTCCCCACTATATGCTGACATACGTGGTTCTCGAAAGTTGTTTGGGGCCGGCTCTCCTCGGATTTCGTCGGTGAAGGGAGAACTCTCCTCGGCATCCTCATACAGGGGGAAAGCAGAGTTATAAGGGACCTCGGCTGCGGTCATTGGCGGACAGGCCGCATGATAGGAGCGGGCAGGTGCTCCAGTCGGATATGATTGGAAGGCGGCGACCTCAGGCGGATAGGGAAAATGAGCGGCCTGAGAGGTCGCCCCTTGAAAGTCAAGGACCCGAGCTGGCATACATCGCGCGGCCTCTTGGTAGAGATTCGGACGGTCCGCGGAACCTTCTTGTGGTGGTCGGGAATGAGCGACTTGCGCGAACGGATATGGAGGTGGAGGAGGTAGAACAGGAGTGACCGCCTGGGGAGCCGCGGCCTGCTGAGGGGCTAACCGCTCGGTTAGTAGAGTTAGGGCCTGAGTGATTGCGTCCAGACGCTGATCAGTCGCCTGCCGAGCCTGGTCGGCCTCTCTCTTTGTCTGCTCCAGAGCTTCCCACAAAGAGTCTTCACTGTGGTCGGATCGGTCTCTTGGAGGGAGCTGGCGGTCTGACATTCTGAGCTAAGGATTTCGCTGACAGTCTGCGATCTGAAGGTCGCGTGTTTCTGTTCGATTCAAAAGTGCGCCTCCGAAGGAAAACGAGGGTTGCGGACTATCAGTTACTATTTAGCTAGAGAATTCAGACCGCTAGCAGCGGTCGAGGCCAGACTTCGCCCGTCGCGGCAAATGCCACTCCTGCGACGGGCTTTCCTTTGATTGAAAAGTAGCGGTTACAAATGCGAGAAAGTAGAAGCCGGCCGGTCAGCAGTTCGCGAGACCTGAAACTCGAGACCGGAGCTCAGACAAGCGAGCTCTTGGATTCGAGTGTGCCTGTCTTGGGAACAGTGCCGCCCCCTATTTATAGGCTTGGGGGCCTGCCCGATCGGGCAGGGATAAAATAACCTCCTGCCCGGGTACAGGAGAAACGGGCAGGCGGTGACGGGATACACAAAGAAGAGAAAGAAAGAGGCCGCGCGATCTGACGGCCTGCCTTCCCGACCTGTCTTGCTTGCGGCTGAGGACACCGGAACCAAGTCAATAATGCAGACCGCGCGGTTTGGAGATTGAGGCCGCGGTCTGCCTTCTGGTCATGACTTAGCCGATTCTTCAAGAGGTAACTTGGATAGCCTTCGATCTGGAGCCCCGACCTGTTCTTCGGGGCTGGAACTTCGAGTTTCTATGGGACAACCCGCGCGGCCTTCTTGCTGAGACCGCGGATGAACTTCTTGCCTTGGCTCTTTGACGATCTTATCCCTTTGGGGGTGATCCTGGAAATGACACCAGGCCGCCTGGCCTGGCCCTTCTTGAACGGGGAACCGCCGATTCCAGGACCCAGCGGCTTGGCTCAAGAGTCCGAGCGGTCTGATAATGGTTCAAACCGAGAAGCGGTTTTCCGGACAAACAAATGCTTTTGCCTCAATCCTCTTACTGAAGTAGTCGATCATTACTATGATAAAGCGGTGCTGGCCGCTAGCCATTGGAAAGGGTCCGACAAGATCCATCCCCCAAACCGCGAAGGGCCAGGGTGCAGTTATTGACCTAAGCGATTGAGCGGGCAGATGTTGAAGAGGAGCAAACTTCTGACATTGTACACAATGCTTGGCAAATGCTTCAGCATCCTTTCTCATAGTCGGCCAAAAATATCCTTGCCGCAGGATCCTTTTCTCTAAAGTTTTTGCCCCTGAGTGGCTACCGCATTCCCCAGAATGAACTTCCTGAAGTATGATCGGGATCTTTTCTTCTGAAACACACCGTGCTGAGGGAGAAATCAAAGTTTTCCTATATAAGACTCCTGCTATTAAGTAGTAGTAGGCCACCTTTCTTCTGAATCTACTTCTGTCCTTGATTGATTGATGAAACTCCCCTTTTGACAGAAATAATTCATAAGGGTCCTTCCGGGAAGGATTCTGATCGATCTGCATGAGCTCTTCTTTCTCTGTGGCCGGATGAAAAAGTTCCGAGGTCACCCCCCCTGATGGAAGACCAAACTTTGACAACTCGTCTGCCTCTTCATTTTGTGTTCTTGGAATGTGCTCGATGATGAAGGATTTGAATTCCCGATCTCTTCCTTAGCTAGCAATAGATACTTTCTCAGCATCGGTTCTCTTGTTTCGTAATTCCCTAGAACTTGTGAAGCCATTACAAGAGAATCAGTTTTTTACATGAACATGCTCTATCCCAAGCTCTTTTGCGAGTCTTAGGCCGGCCAAGAGTGCTTCGTATTCAGCCTGGTTGTTCGTCACTGGAAATAAGAATTTGATTGCTTGCTCAAGTTTGATGTCGTTTGGACTGATAAGAACTACTCCGGCTCCCACGGAGTTTCTTCCTGAAGCTCCATCTACATAGATGATCCAGGCAAAAGGAGATTCCTCTACTCGTTCTGGATTAGACTCCATCGTGTCCACCAAGAAATCTGCCAGTACTTGTGCCTTTATTGTTGTTCTGGGAATGTATAATATTTCAAATTCACTGAGCTCGATCGCCCATTTGGCCATTCTTCCTGAATGATCTGGCTTTTCCAGGATACTTCTTAGTGGATGATCCGAGACCACCTGGATAGGATGAGCCTGAAAGTAGGGGCGGAGCCTTCGTGATGACATGACCAAAGCCAAGGCTAATTTTTCCAGAATTGAATATCTAGTTTCTGCATTTTTGAGGATGTGGCTGACGTAATATATCGGAAATTGCTTCTTTTTCTCCTCCTGAACAAGGACAGAGCTTATTGCATCTGGACCCACTCCCAAGTATAAGAATAATGTTTCCCCTTCGCGAGGGCTTTGGAGAAGAGGGGTTGAGGTTAACTGCTTTTTCAACTGTTCGAAAGCACTATCGCACTCTTCATTCCATTCAAACTTAGATCCTCCCCTGAGAGTTTTGAAGAATGGAGCGCTCTTATCTCCTGACTTGGAAATGAACCGGCTTAGTCCTGCCAACCTCCCCCCAAGTTGCTGCACCTCTTTCTGATTACGAGGAGGGGTAGGATGGCCTTTACTTTATCTGGATTTTGCGCGAGGCCATCAGGGGTGAGAAGATGTCCAAGAAATTTCCCTTTGTTTGCCCCGAACACACATTTCAGTGGATTTAGTTTTAATTTGAACCTCCGTAGAGTAGCGAACGTCTCTACGAGGTCTTTCAGATGGATTAAAAAAGTTTTACTTTTCAGAAGAAAATCATCAACGTATACTTCAAGATTTCTCCCTTTCTGTTTTTTGAAAACCGTGTCCATCATTCTTTGATATGTCGCACCCGCATTTTTGAGCCCGAAAGGAATGACAAGATAACAATAACACCCGTCGTTGGTAATGAAGGATGTATGCGGGATATCAGGTTTATGCATCTTAATCTGGTGGTAACCAGAAAATGCATCTAGAAAGCTCATGAAATTATATCCCACCGCGGAATCTACTAAAACATCTATCCGAAGCAAGGGATAACAATCTTTGGGGCACGCTTTATTGAGTTTTGTAAAAATCGGACAACCAGATCAAAAGTTATGGATGTTACAGTTTATGTGTCAAGAGGAGCAAAATCCCTCATTACCATTGCAACCGGCTGGATATTGACCACTAAAATGTGCTGGAATGGTTTAAAATTTTGCTCCATTGGATGTATGCCTCCGAGCATATTCCGTAAAGGTGTTGTGGGCAACAATAAAAATTACAAATCAAAAGTTATGGCTGTTAGAAGTTTAGGTGTAATTTGGAGCTAAATTTCGCATTACCGCTGCAACCGGCTATATATCGACAACTAAATGAACTGGAATGAATAAATCTTGTGCTCCAATGAATGTATTGCTCCGAGCTCATTCCGAAAATGTGTTATGGGGGTAAATCAGAAAACCAGATCAAAAGTTATTGCTGTTTAAAGTTTGAGTGTCATTTGGAGCTAAATCTCTCACTTTTGCTACAAATCGCATCTAAAATTCTTTCATTTTGAAACTTATGTGTCATTTGGAGCAAAATCTAGCATTATCAGTAGAACCCACTGTATATCGACCACTAAACGAGCTTGAATGGGTTAAATTTTTCTCCATTGGATTTAGGGCTCCTATCCCATTCTGAAAAGGTGTCCTTTGGAGCTAAATTTTGCATTACCGCTGCAACTGGCTATATATCGACAACTAAATGAACTGGACTGGGTAAAACTTGTGCTCCAATGAATGTAGGGCTCCGAGATCATTCCGAAAAGGTGTTGTTGGGTAAAGTCAGACAACCGGATCAAAAGTTATTGTTGTTTAAAGTTTGAGTGTCATTTGGAGCTAAATCTCTAACTTTCGCTACAAACCGCATCTAAAATTCTTTCATTTTGAAATTTATGTGTCATTTGGAGAAAAATCTCGCATTACCACTAGAACCCACTGTATATCGACATCTAAACGAGCTTGAATGGGTTAAAATTGTTCTCCATTGGATTTAGGGCTCCTATCTCATTCTGAAAAGGTGTCCTTTGGAGCTAAATTTCGCATTACTGCTGCAACCGGCGATATATCGACAACTACATAAACTGGAATGGGTAAAACGTGTGCCCCAATGAATGTAGTGCTCCGAGCTCATTCCGAAAAGGTGTTGTGGGGTAAAATCGGACAACAAGATCAAAAGTTATTGCTGTTTAAAGTTTAAGTATCATTTGGAGCAAAATCTCTCACTTTCGCTACAAACCGCTTTTAAAATTCTTTCATTTTGAAAAATATGTGTCATTTGTAGCAAAATCTCACATTACCAGTAAAATCCACTGTATATTGAACTCTAAACGAGCTTGAATGGGTTAAAATTGTTCTCCATTGGATTTAGGGCTCCTATCTCATTCTGAAAAGGTGTCCTTTGGAGCTAAATTTTGCATTACCGCTGCAACTGGCTATATATCGACAACTAAATGAACTGGACTGGGTAAAACTTGTGCTCCAATGAATGTAGTTCTCTGAGCTCATTCCGAAAAGGTGTTGTGAGGTAAAATCAGACAACTAGATCAAAAGTTATTGCTGTTTAAAGTTTAAGTGTCATTTGGAGCTAAATCTCTCACTTTCGCTACAAACTGCATCTAAAATTCTTTTATTTTGAAATTTGTGCCATTTGGAGCAAAATCTCGCATTACCAGTAGAACCCACTATATATCGACCTCTAAACGAGCTTGAATGGGTTAAAATTATTCTCCATTGGAGTTAGGGCTCCTATCTCATTTTGAAAAGGTGTCCTTTAGAGCTAAATATCGCATTACCGCTGCAACCGGTTATATATCGACAACTAAATGAACTGGAATGGGTAAAACTTGTGCTCCAAGGAATGTAGTGCTCCGAGCTCATTCCGAAAAGGTGTTGTGGGGTAAAATCAGACAACCGGATCAAAAGTTATTGTTGTTTAAAGTTTAAGTGTCATTTGGAGCTAAATCTCTCACTTTCGCTACAAACCGCATCTAAAATTCTTTCATTTTGAAATTTATGGGTCATTTGGACCTAAATCTTATATTACTAGTAGAATGCACTGTATATCGACCTCTAAACGAGCTTGAATTTGTTAAAATTATTCCCCATTGGATTTTGGGCTCCTATCTCATTCTGAAAAGGTGTCCTTTGGAGCTAAATTTCGCATTACCGCTGCAACCGGCTATATATCGACAACTAAGTGAACTTGACTGGGTAAAAAATGTGCTCCAATGAATGTAGTGCTCCGAGCTCATTCCGAAAAGGTGTTGGGGGTAAAATCAGACAACCAGATCAAAAGTTATTGCTGTTTAAAGTTTAAGTGTCATTTGGAGCTAAATCTCTCACTTTTGCTACAAACCGCATCTAAAATTCTTTCCTTTTGAAATTTATGTGTAATTTGGATAAAAATCTTGCATTACCAGTAGAACCCACTGTATATTGACCTCTAAACGAGCTTGAATGAGTTAAAATTGTTCTCCATTGGATTTATGGCTTCTATCTCATTCTGAAAAGGTGTCCTTTGATGCTAAATTTTGCTTTACCGCTGCAATCTCCTATATATCGACAACTAAATGAACTAGAATGGGTAAAACTTGTGCTCTAATGAATGTAGTGCTCCAAAATCATTCTGAAAAGGTGTTGTGGGGTAAAGTCAGACAACCAAATCAAAAGTTATTATTGTTTAAAGTTTGAGTGTCATTTGTAGTTAAATCTTTCACTTTCGCTACAAACCGCATCTAAAATTCTTTCATTTTGAAATTTGTGTCATTTGGAGCAAAATCTCGCATTACCAGTAGGACGCACTGTATATCGACCTCTAAACGAGCTTGAATGGGTTAAAATTGTTCTCCATTGGATTTATGGCTCCTATCTCATTATGAAAAGGTATTGTGGGTGAAAATCTAACAACCAGATCAAAAGTTATGGATGTTTGAAGTTTAGGTATCCTTTCGAGCTAAATACCTTATTACCAACCCGGATGTAAATTGACTACTAAACAAACTAGAATGGGTAAAAATTGTTCTCCATTGGATGTAGGGCTCCGAGCTCATTCCAAAAAGATGTTCGCAAAAATCGGATAACCAGATCAAAAGTTATGGCTGTTACAGTTTATGTGTCAATAGGAGCAAAATCCCTCATTACCATTGCAACCGGCTGGATATTGACCACTAAAATGTGCTGGAATGGTTTAAAATTTTGCTCCATTGGATGTATGCCTCCGAGCATATTCCGTAAATGTGTTGTGGGCAACAATAAAAATTACAA
Source organism: Dactylorhiza incarnata (assembly GCA_033032865.1). Lineage (NCBI taxonomy): Eukaryota > Viridiplantae > Streptophyta > Magnoliopsida > Asparagales > Orchidaceae > Dactylorhiza > Dactylorhiza incarnata. The sequence continues at coordinate 236,970 of JAWHQI010000697.1, forward strand.
ATCAAAAGTTATGGCTGTTAGAAGTTTAGGTGTAATTTGGAGCTAAATTTCGCATTACCGCTGCAACCGGCTATATATCGACAACTAAATGAACTGGAATGAATAAATCTTGTGCTCCAATGAATGAATTGCTCCGAGCTCATTCCGAAAATGTGTTGTGGGGTAAAATAAGACAACCAGATCAAAAGTTATTGCTGTTTAAAGTTTGAGTGTCATTTGGAGCTAAATCTCTCACTTTTGCTACAAATCGCATCTAAAATTCTTTCATTTTGAAACTTATGTGTCATTTGGAGCAAAATCTTGCATTATCAGTAGAACCCACTGTATATCGACCTCTAAACGAGCTTGAATGTGTTAAATTTTTCTCCATTGGATTTAGGGCTCCTATCCCATTATGAAAAGGTGTCCTTTGGAGCTAAATTTTGCATTACCGCTGCAACTGGCTATATATCGACAACTTAATGAACTGGACTGGGTAAAACTTGTGCTCCAATGAATGTAGTGCTCCGAGATCATTCCGAAAAGGTGTTGTGGGGTAAAGTCAGACAACCGGATCAAAAGTTATTGCTGTTTAAAGTTTGAGTGTCATTTGGAGATAAATCTCTAACTTTTGCTACAAACCGCATCTAAAATTCTTTTATTTTGAAATTTATGTCATTTGCAGCAAAATCTCGCATTACCAGTAGAACCCACTGTATATCGACCTCTAAACGAGCTTGAATGAGTTAAAATTGTTCTCCATTGGATTTAGGGCTCGTATCTCATTCTGAAAAGATGTCCTTTGGAGCTAAATTTCGCATTACCGCTGCAACCGGTTATATATTGACAACTAAATGAACTGGAATGGGTAAAACTTGTGCTCGGAGCTCATTCCGAAAAGGTGTTGTGGGGTAAAATCAGACAACCGGATCAAAAGTTATTGCTGTTTAAAGTTTGTGTCATTTGGAGATAAATCTCTTACTTTCGCTACAAACCGCATCTAAAATTCTTTCATTTTGAAATTTATGTGTCATTTGGAGCAAAATCTCGCATTACCAGTAGAACCCACTATATATCGACCTCTAAACGAGCTTGAATGGGTTAAAATTGTTCTCCATTGGATTTAGGGCTCCTATCTCATTCTGAAAAGGTGGTCCTTTGGTGCTAAATTTCGCATTACCGCTGCAATCGGCTATATATCGACAACTAAATGAACTGAAATGGGTAAAAACGTGTACCCCAATGAATTTAGTGCTCCGAGCTCATTCCGAAAAGGTGTTGTGGGGTAATATCGGACAACCAAATCAAACGTTATTGTTGTTTAAAGTTTAAGTGTCATTTGGAGCTAAATCTCTCACTTTCGCTACAAGCCGCATCTAAAAATCTTTTATTTTGAAATTTATGTGTCATTTGGAGCAAAATCTCGCATTAGCAGTAGAACTCACTGTATATCGACTTCTAAATGAGCTTGAATGGGTTAAAATTGTTCTCCATTGGATTTAGGGCTCCTATCTCATTCTGAAAAGGTGTCATTTGGAGCTAAATTTTGCATTACCACTGCAATCGGTTATATATCGACAACTAAATGAACTGGAATTGGTAAAACTTGTGCTCCAAGGAATGTAGTGCTCCGAGCTCATTCCAAAAAGGTGTTATGGGGTAAAATCAGACAACCGGATCAAAAGTTATTGCTGTTTAAAGTTTAAGTGTTATCTTGAGCTAAATCTCCCACTTTCGCTACAAACCGCATCTAAAATTCTTTCATTTTGAAATTTATGTATCATTTGGGGCAAAATCTCACATTATCAGTAGAATCCACTGTATATTGACCTCTAAACGAGCTTGAATGGGTTAAAATTTTTCTCCATTGGATTTAGGGCTCCTATCTCATTCTGAAAAGGTGTCCTTTGGAGCTAAATTTTGCATTACCGCTGCAACCGGCTATATATCGACAACTAAATGAACTGGACTGTGTAAAAAAATTGTGCTCCAATGAATGTAGTGCTCCGAGCTCATTCTGAAAAGGTGTTGTGGGGTAAAATAAGACAACCGGATCAAAAGTTATTGTTGTTTAAAGTTTAAGTGTCATTTGAAGCTAAATCTCTCACTTTCGCTACAAAACCGCATCTAAAATTCTTTTATTTTGAAATTTATGTGTCATTTGGAGCAAAATCTCGCATTACCAGTAGAACCCACTATATATCGACCTCTAAACGAACTTGAATGGGTTAAAATTGTTCTCCATTAGATTTAGGGCTCCTATCTCATTCTGAAAAAGTGTCCTTTGGAGCTAAATTTCGCATTACAGCTGCAACCAGTTATATATCGACAACTAAATGAACTGGAATGGGTAAAACTTGTGCTCCAAGGAATGTAGTGCTCCGAGCTCATTCCGAAAAGGTGATGTGGGTTAAATCAGACAACCGGATCAAAAGTTATTGCTGTTTAAAGTTTGTGTCATTTGGAGCTAAATCTCTCACTTACGCTACAAACCACATCTAAAATTTTTTCATTTTGAAATTTGTTTCATTTGGACCTAAATCTTACATTACTAGTAGAGCGACCTATATATCGACCTCTATACGAGCTTGAATTTGTTAAAATTGTTCTCCATTGGATTTAGGGCTCCTATCTCATTCTGAAAAGGTGTCCTTTGTTGCTAAATTTCGCATTATCGCTGCAACCGGCTATATATCGACAACGAAATGAACTGGACTGGGTAAAAATTGTGCTCCAATGAATGTAGTGCTCCGAGCTCATTCCGAAAAGGTTTTGTGGGGGTAAAATCAGACAACAGGATCAAAAGTTATTGCTGTTTAATGTTTAAGTGTCATTTGGAGCTAAATCTCTCACTTTCGCTACAAACCACATCTAAAATTCTTTCATTTTTGAAATTTATGTGTCATTTGGAGCAAAATCTCGCATTACCAGTAGAACCCACTGTATATCGACCTCCAAATGAGCTTGAATGGGTTAAAATTGTTCTCCATTGGATTTAGGGTTCCTATCTCATTCTGAAAAGGTGTCATTTGGAGCTAAATTTCGCATTACAGCTGCAACCGGTTATATATCGACAACTAAATGAATTGGAATGGGTAAAACTTGTGCTCCAAGGAATGTAGTGCTCCGAGCTCATTCCGAAAAGGTGTTGTGGGGTAAAATCAGACAACTAGATCAAAAGTTATTGTTGTTTAAAGTTTAAGTGTCATTTGGAGCTAAATCTCTCACTTTCGGTACAAACCGCATCTAAAATTTTTTCATTTTGAAATTTTCGTCATTTTGACCTAAATCTTAAATTACTAGTAGAGCGACCTGTATATCGACCTCTATACGAGCTTGAAATTGTTAAAATTGTTCTTCATTGCATTTATGGCTCCTATCTCATTCTGAAAAGGTGTCCTTTGGAGCTAAATTTCGCATTACCGCTGCAACCGGCTATATATCGACAACTAAATGAACTGGACTGGGTAAAAATTGTGCTCCAATGAATATAGTGCTCCGAGCACATTCCAAAAAGGTGTTGTGGGATAAAATCAGACAACCGGGTCAAAAGTTATTGCTGTTTCATGTTTAAGTGTCATTTGGAGCTAAATCTCTCACTTTCGCTACAAACCGCATCTAAAATTCTTTCATTTGAAATTATGTGTCATTTGGAGCAAAATCTCGCATTACCAGTAGAACCCACTATATATCGACCTCTAAACGAGCTTGAATGAGTTAAAATTATTCTCCATTGGATTTAGGGCTCCTATCTCATTCTGAAAAGGTGTCCTTTAGTGCTAAATTTCGCATTATCGCTGCAACCGGCTATATATCGACAACTAAATGAACTGGAATGGGTAAAACTTGTGCCCCAATGAATGTAGTGCTCCGTGCTCATGATGAAAAGGTGTTGTGGGGTAAAATCGGACAACCGGATCAAAAGTTTTTACTGTTTAAAGTTTTAGTGTCATTTGGAGCTAAATCTCTCACTTTCGTTACAAACCGCATCTAAAATTCTTTCATTTTGAAATTTATGTGTCATTTGGACCTAAATCTTATATTACTAGTAGAACGCACTGTATATCGACCTCTAAACGAGCTTGAATGGGTTAAAATTGTTCTCCATTGGACTTAGGGCTCCTATCTCATTCTGAAAAGGTTTCCTTTGGAGCTAAATTTTGCATTACCGCTGCAAGTGGCTATATATCGACAACTAAATGAACTGGACTGGGTAAAACTTGTGCTCCAATGAATGTAGTGCTCCGAGCACATTCCGAAAAGGTGTTGTGGGGTAAAATCAGACAACCGGATAAAAAGTTATTGTTGTTTAAAGTTTAAGTGTCATTTGCAGCTAAATCTCTCATTTTTGCAACAAACCGCATCTAAAATTCTTTTATTTTGAAATTTATGTGTCATTTGGAGCAAAATCTCGCATTACCAGTAGAACCCACTGTATATCGACCTCTAAACGAGCTTGAATGGGTTAAAATTATTCTCCATTGGATTTAGGGCTCCTATCTCATTCTGAAAAGGTGTCCTTTGGAGCCAAATTTCGCATTACCGCTGCAACCGGTTATATATCGACAACTAAATGAACTGGAATGGGTAAAACTTGTGCTCCAAGGAATGTAGTGCTCCGAGTTCATTCCGAAAAGGTGTTGTGGGGTAAAATCAGACAACCGGATCAAAAGTTATTGTTGTTTAAAGTTTAAGTGTCATTTGAGCTAAATCTCTCACTTTCGCTACAAACCGCATCTAAAATTCTTTCATTTTGAAATTTATGGGTCATTTGGACCTAAAACTTATATTACTAGTAGAACGCACTATATATCGACCTCTAAACGAGCTTGAATTTGTTAAAATTATTCCCCATTGGATTTTGGGCTCCTATCTCATTCTGAAAAGGTGTCCTTTGGAGCTAAATTTCGCATTACCGCTGCAACCGGCTATATATCGACAACTAAGTGAATTGACTAGGTAAAAAATTTGCTCCAATGAATGTAGTGCTCCGAGCTCATTCCGAAAAGGTGTTGTGGGGTAAAATCAGACAACCGGATCAAAAGTTATTGCTGTTTAAAGTTTAAGTGTCATTTGGTGCTAAATCTCTCACTTTCGCTACAAACCGCATCTAAAATTCTTTCCTTTTGAAATTTATGTGTAATTTGGATAAAAATCTTGCATTACCATTAGAACCCACTGTATATTGACCTCTAAATGAGCTTGAATGGGTTAAAATTGTTCTCCATTGGATTTAGGGCCCCTATCTCATTCTGAAAAGGTGTCCTTTGATGATAAATTTTGCTTTACCGCTGCAATCTCTTATATATCGACAACTAAATGAACTAGAATGGGTAAAGCTTGTGCTCCAATGAATGTAGTGCTCCAAAATCATTCCGAAAAGGTGTTGTGGGGTAAAGTCAGACAACCGGATCAAAAGTTATTGTTGTTTAAAGTTTGAGTGTCATTTGTATCTAAATTTCTCACTTTCTCTACAAACCGCATCTAAAATTCTTTTATTCTGAAATTTATGTGTCATTTGGAGCAAAATCTAGCATTACCAGTAGAACGCACTGTATATCGACCTCTAAACGAGCTTGAATGGGTTAAAATTGTTCTCCATTGGATTTAGGGCTCCTATCTCATTATGAAAAGGTATTGTGGGTGAAAATCTGACAACCAGATCAAAAGTTATGGATGTTTGAAGTTTAGGTCTCCTTTCGAGCTAAATACCTTATTACCAACCCGGCTGTATATTGACTACTAAACAAACTAGAATGGGTAAAAATTGTTCTCCATTGGATGTAGGGCTCCGAGCTCATTCGAAAAAGTTGTTGTTCGCAAAAATTGGACAACCAGATCAAAATTTATGGATGTTACAGTTTATGTGTCAAGAGGAGCAAAATCCCTCATTACCATTGCAACCGGCTGGATATTGACCACTAAAATGTGCTGGAATGGTTTAAAATTTTGCTCCATTGGATGTATGCCTCCGAGCATATTCCGTAAAGGTGTTGTGGGCAACAATAATAATTACAAATCAAAAGTTATGGCTGTTAGAAGTTTAGGTGTAATTTGGAGCTAAATTTCGCATTACCGCTGCAACCGGCTATATATCGACAACTAAATGAACTGGAATGAATAAATCTTGTGCTCCAATGAATGTATTGCTCCGAGCTCATTCCGAAAATGTGTTGTGGGGTAAAATCAGACAACCAGATCAAAAGTTATTGCTGTTTAAAGTTTGAGTGTCATTTGGAGCTAAATCTCTCACTTTTGCTACAAATCGCATCTAAAATTCTTTCATTTTGAAACTTATGTGTCATTTGGAGCAAAATCTCGCATTATCAGTAGAACCCACTGTATATCGACCTCTAAACGAGCTTGAATGGGTTAAATTTTTCTCCATTGGATTTAGGGCTCCTATCCCATTCTGAAAAGGTGTCGTTTGGAGCTAAATTTTGCATTACCGCTGCAACTGGCTATATATCGACAACTAAATGAACTGGACTGGGTAAAACTTGTGCTCCAATGAATGTAGGGCTCCGAGATCATTCCGAAAAGGTGTTGTGGGGTAAAGTCAGACAACCAGATAAAAAGTTATTGTTGTTTAAAGTTTGAGTGTCATTTGGAGCTAAATCTCTAAATTTCGCTACAAACCGCATCTAAAATTCTTTCATTTTGAAATTTATGTGTCATTTGGAGAAAAATCTCGCATTACCAGTAGAACCCACTGTATATCGACATCTAAACGAGCTTGAATGGGTTAAAATTGTTATCCATTGGATTTAGGGCTCCTATCTCATTCTGAAAAGGTGTCCTTTGGAGCTAAATTTCGCATTACCGCTGCAACTGGCTATATATCGACAACTAAATGAACTGGACTGGGTAAAACTTGTGCTCCAATGAATGTAGTTCTCTGAGCTCATTCCGAAAAGGTGTTGTGGGGTAAAATCAGACAACTGGATCAAAAGTTATTGCTGTTTAAAGTTTAAGTGTCATTTGGAGCTAAATCTCTCACTTTCGCTACAAACCGCATCTAAAATTCTTTTATTTTTAAATTTATGTGTCATTTGGAGCAAAATCTCGCATTACCAGTAGAACCCACTTTATATCGACCTCTAAACGAGCTTGAATGGGTTAAAATTATTCTCCATTGGATTTAGGGCTCCTATCTCATTCTGAAAAGGTGTCCTTTGGAGCTAAATTTCGCATTACCGCTGCAACCGGTTATATATCGACAACCAAATGAACTGGAATGGGTAAAACTTGTGCTCCAAGGAATGTAGTGCTCCGAGCTCATTCCGAAAAGGTGTTGTGGGGTAAATTCAGACAACCGGATCAAAAGTTATTGTAGTTTAAAGTTTAAGTGTCATTTGGAGCTAAATCTCTCACTTTCGCTACAAACCGCATCTAAAATTCTTTCATTTTGAAATTTATGGGTCATTTGGACCTAAATCTTATATTACCAGTAGAACGCACTGTATATCGACCTCTAAACGAGCTTGAATTTGTTAAAATTATTCCCCATTAGATTTTGGGCTCCTACCTCATTCTGAAAAGGTGTCCTTTGGAGCTAAATTTCGCATTACCGCTTCAACCGGCTATAAATCGACAACTAAGTGAACTGGACTGGGTAAAAAATGTGCTCCAATGAATGTAGTGCTCCGAGCTCATTCCGAAAAGGTGTTGTGGTGTAAAATCAGACAACCGGATCAAAAGTTATTACTGTTTAAAGTTTAAGTGTCATTTGGTGATAAATCTCTCACTTTCGCTACAAACCGCATCTAAAATTCTTTCCTTTTGAAATTTATGTGTAATTTGGATACAAATCTTGCATTACCATTAGAACTCACTGTATATTGACCTCTAAATGAGCTGGAATGGGTTAAAATTGTTCTCCATTGGATTTAGGGCCCCTATCTCATTCTGAAAAGGTGTCCTTTGATGCTAAATTTTGCTTTACCGCTGCAATCTCCTATATATCGACAACTAAATGAACTGGAATGGGTAAAACTTGTGCTCCAATAAATGTAGTGCTCCAAAATCATTCCGAAAAGGTGTTGTGGGGGTAAAGTCAGACAACCGAATCAAAAGTTATTGTTGTTTAAAGTTTGAGTGTCATTTGTAGCTAAATCTCTCACTTTCGCTACAAACCGCATCTAAAATTCTTTTATTCTGAAATTTATGTGTCATTTGGAGCAAAATCTCGCATTACCAGTAGAACGCACTGTATATCGACCTCTAAACGAGCTTGAATGGGTTAAAATTGTTCTCCATTGGATTTAGGGCTCCTATCTCATTATGAAAAGGTATTGTGGGTAAAAATCTGACAACCAGATCAAAAGTTATGGATGTTTGAAGTTTAGGTCTCCTTTCGAGCTAAATACCTTATTACCAACCCGACTGTATATTGACTACTAAACAAACTAGAATGGGTAAAAATTGTTCTCCATTGGATGTAGGGCTCCGAGCTCATTCCAAAAAGGTGTTGTTCGCAAAAATTGGACAACCAGATCAAAATTTATGGATGTTACAGTTTATGTGTCAAGAGGAGCAAAATCCCTCATTACCATTGCAACCGGCAGGATATTGACCACTAAAATGTGCTGGAATGGTTTAAAATTTTGCTCCATTGGATGTATGCCGCCGAGCATATTTCGTAAAGGTGTTGTGGGCAATAATAAAAATTACAAATCAAAAGTTATGGCTCTTAGAAGTTTAGGTGTAATTTGGAGCTAAATTTTGCATTACCGCTGCAACCGGCTATATATCGAAAACTAAATGAACTGGAATGAATAAATCTTGTGCTCCAATGAATGTATTGCTCCGAGCTCATTCCGAAAATGTGTTGTGGGGTAAAATCAGACAACCAGATCAAAAGTTATTGCTGTTTAAAGTTTGAGTGTCATTTGGAGCTAAATCTCTCACTTTTGCCACAAATCGCATCTAAAATTCTTTCATTTTGAAACTTATGTGTCATTTGGAGCAAAATCTCGCATTATCAGTAGAACCCACTGTATATCGACCTCTAAACGAGCTTGAATGGGTTAAATTTTTCTCCATTGGATTTAGGGCTCCTATCCCATTCTGAAAAAGTGTCATTTGGAGCTAAATTTTGCATTACCGCTGCAACTGGCTATATATCGACAACTAAATGAACTGGACTGGGTAAAACTTGTGCTCCAATGAATGTAGGGCTCCGAGATCATTCCGAAAAGGTGTTGTGGGGTAAAGTCAGACAACCAGATCAAAAGTTATTTTTGTTTAAAGTTTGAGTGTCATTTGTAGCTAAATCTCTAAATTTCGCTACAAACCGCATCTAAAATTCTTTCATTTTGAAATTTATGTGTCATTTGGAGAAAAATCTCGCATTACCAGTAGAACCCACTGTATATCGACATCTAAACGAGCTTGAATGGGTTAAAATTGTTCTCCATTGGATTTAGGGCTCCTATCTCATTCTGAAAAGGTGTCCTTTTGAGCTAAATTTCGCATTACCGCTGCAACTGGCTATATATCGACAACTAAATGAACTGGACTGTGTAAAACTTGTGCTCCAATGAATGTAGTTCTCTGAGCTCATTCCGAAAAGGTGTTGTGGGGTAAAATCAAACAACTGGATCAAAAGTTATTGCTGTTTAAAGTTTAAGTGTCATTTGGATCTAAATCTCTCACTTTCGCTACAAACCGCATCTAAAATTCTTTTATTTTTAAATTTATGTGTCATTTGGAGCAAAATCTCGCATTACCAGTAGAACTCACTGTATATCGACCTCTAAACGACCTTGAATGGGTTAAAATTATTCTCCATTGGATTTAGGGCTCCTATCTCATTCTGAAAAGATGTCCTTTGGAGCTAAATTTCGCATTACCGCTGCAACCGATTATATATCGACAACTAAATGAACTGGAATGGGTAAAACTTGTGCTCCAAGGAATGTAGTGCTCCGAGCTCATTCCGAAAAGGTGTTGTGGGGTAAAATCAGACAACCGAATCAAAAGTTATTGTTGTTTAAAGTTTAAGTGTCATTTGGAGCTAAATCTCTCACTTTCGCTACAAACCGCATCTAAATTTCTTTCATTTTGAAATATATGGGTCATTTGGACCTAAATCTTATATTACAAGTAGAACGCACTGTATATCGACCTCTAAACGAGCTTGAATTTGTTAAAATTATTCTCCATTGGATTTTGGGCTCCTACCTCATTCTGAAAAGGTGTCCTTTGGAGCTAAATTTCGCATTAACGCAGCAACCGGCATATATCGAAAACTAAATGAACTGGAATGGGTAAAACTTGTGCTGCAATGAATGTTGTGCTCCGAGCTCATTCCGAAAAGGTATTGTGGAGTAAAATCAGACAACCAGATCAAAAGTTATTGTTGTTTAAAGTTTAGTATCATTTAAAGCTAAAGCTCTCACTTTCGCTACAAACCGCATCTAAAATTCTTTCATTTTGAAACTTATGTGTCATTTGGAGCAAAATCTCGCATTACCAGTAGAACCCACTGTATATCGACCTCTAAACGAGCTTGAATGGGTTAAAATTGTTCTCCATTGGAGTTAGGGCTCCTATCTCATTCTGAAAAGGTGTCCTTTGGAGCTAAATTTCGCATTACCGCTGCAACCGGCTATATATCGACAACTAAATGAACTGGAATGGGTAAAACTTGTGCTCCAATGACTGTAGTGCTCTGACCTCATTTCGAAAAGGTGTTGTGGTGTAAAATCAGACAACCGTATCAAAAGTTATTGTTGTTTAAAGTTTAAGTGTCATTTGGAGCTAAATCTCTCATTTTCGCTACAAACCGCGTCTAAAATTCTTTCATTTTGAAATTTTTGTGTCATTTGGAGAAAAATCTCGCATTACCAGTAGAACCCACTGTATATCGACCTCTAAACGAGCTTGAATGGGTTAAAATTGTTCTCCATTGGATTTAGGGCTCCTATCTCATTCTGAAAAGGTGTCCTTTGGAGCTAAATTTCGCATTACCGCTGCAACCGGCTATATATCGACAACTAAATGAACTGGAATAGGTAAAACTTGTGCCCCAATGAATGTAGTGCTCCGAGCTCATTCCGAAAAAGTGTTGTGGGGTAAAATCGGACAACTGGATCAAAAATTATTGTTGTTTAAAGTTTAAGTGTCATTTGGAGCTAAATCTCTCACTTTCGCTACAAACCGCATCTAAAATTCCTTTATTTTGAAATTTATGTGTCATTTGGAGCAAAATCTCACATTACTAGTAGAATCCACTGTATATTGACCTCTAAACGAGCTTGAATGGGTTAAAATTGTTCTCCAATGGATTTAGGGCTCTTATCTCATTCTGAAAAGGTGTCCTTTGGAGCTAAATTTTGCATTACCGCTGCAACTGGCTATATATCGACAACTAAATGAAGTGGACTGGGTAAAACTTGTGCTCCAATGAAAGTAGTGCTCCGACCTCATTCCCAAAAGGTGTTGTGGTGTAAAATCAGACAACCGGATCAAAAGTTATTGTTGTTTAAAGTTTAAGTGTCATTTGGAGCTAAATATCTCACTTTCGCTACAAACCGCATCTAAAATTCTCATATTTTGAAATTTATGTGTCATTTGGAGCAAAATCTCGCATTACCAGTAGAACCCACTGTATATCGACCTCTAAACGAGCTTGAATGGGTTAAAATTATTCTCCATTGGATTTAGGGCTCCGATCTCATTCTGAAAAGGTGTCCTTTGGAGCTAAATTTTGCATTACCGTTGCAACCGGTTATATATCAACAACTAAATGAACTGGAATGGGTAAAACTTGAGCTCCAAGGAATGTAGTGCTCCGAGCTCATTCTGAAAATGTGTTGTGGGGTAAAATCAGACAACCGGATCAAAAATTATTGCTATTTAAAGTTTAAGTGTCATTTGGAGCTAAATCTCTCACTTTCGCTACAAATCGCATCTAAAATTCTTTTATTTTGAAATTTATGTGTCATTTGGACCTAAATCTTACATTACTACTTGAACACATTGTATATAGACCTCTAAACGAGCTTGAATTTGTTAAAATTGTTCTCCATTAGATTTAGGGCTCCTATCTCATTCTGAAAAAGTGTCCACTGGAGCTAAATTTTTCATTACCGCTACAACCGGCTATATATCGACAACTAAATGAACTGGACTGGGTAAAAATTGTGCTCTAATGAATGTAGTGCTCCGAGCTCATTCCGAAAAGGTGTCGTGGGGTAAAATCAGACAATCGGATCAAAAGTTATTGTTGTTTAAAGTTTAAGTGTCATTTGGAGCTAAATCTCTCACTTTCGCTACAAACCGCATCTAAAATTCTTTCATTTTGAAATTTATGTGTCATTTGGGGCAAAATCTCGCATTACCAGTAGAACCCACTGTATATCGACCTCTAAACGAGCTTGAATGGGTTAAAATTGTTCTCCATTGGATTTAGGGCTCCTATCTCATTCTGAAAAGGTGTCCTTTGGTGCTAAATTTCGCATTACCGCTGCAACCGGCTATATATCGACAACTAAATGAACTGGAATGGGTAAAACTTGTGCCCAAATGAATGTAGTGCTCCGAGCACATTCCGAAAAGGTGTTGTGGGGGTAAAATCAGACAACCGGATCAAAAGTTATTGTTGTTTAAAGTTTAAGTGTCATTTGGAGCTAAATCTCACTTTTGCAACAAACCGCATCTAAAATTCTTTTATTTTGAAATTTATGTGTCATTTGGAGCAAAATCTCGCATTACCAGTAGAACCCACTGTATATCGACCTCTAAACGAGCTTGAATGGGTTAAAATTATTCTCCATTGGATTTAGGGCTCCTATCTCATTCTGAGAAGGTGTCCTTTGGAGCTAAATTTCGCATTACCGCTGCAACCGGTTATATATCGACAACTAAATGAACTGGAATGGATAAAACTTGTGCTCCAAAGACTATAGTGCTCCGAGCTCATTCCAAAAAGGTGTTGTGGGGTAAAATCGGACAACCGGATCAAAAGTTATTGCTGTTTAAAGTTTAAGTGTCATTTGTAGCTAAATCTCTCACTTTCCCTACAAACCGCATCTAAAATTCTTTCATTTTGAAAGTTATGTGTCATTAGGACATAAATCTTACTTTACTAGTAGAAAGCACAGTATATCGATCTCTAAACGAGCTCGAATTTGTTAAAATCGTTCTCCATTGGATTTAGGGCTCCTATCTCATTCTGAAAAGGTGTCCTTTGGAGCTAAATTTCGCATTACCGCTGCAACCCGTTATATATCGACAACTAAATGAACTGGAATGGGTAAAACCTGTGCTCCAAGGAATGTAGTGCTCCGAGCTCATTCCGAAAAGGTGTTGTGGGGTAAAATCGGACAACCGGATCAAAAGTTATTGATGTTTAAAGTTTAAGTGTCATTTGTAGCTAAATCTCTCACTTTCCATACAAACCGCATCTAAAATTCTTTCATTTTGAAATTTATGTGTCATTTGGACCTAAATCTTAAATTACTAGTGAAAAGCACTGTATATCGACCTCTAAACGAGCTCGAATTTGTGAAAATTGTTCTCCATTGGATTTATGGCTCCTATCTCATTCTAAAAAGGTGTCCTTTAGATCTAAATTTCGCATTACCGCTGCAACCGGCTATATATCGACAACTAAATGAACTGGAATGGGTAAAAATTGTGCTCCAATAAATGTAGTGCTCCGAGCTCATTCCGAAAAGGTGTTGTGGGGTAAAATCAGACAACCGGATCAAAAGTTATTGCTGTTTAAAGTTTAAGTGCATTGGAGCTAAATCTCTCACTTTCGCTACAAACCGCATCTAAAATTCTTTTATTTTGAAATTTATGTGTCATTTAGAGCAAAATCTCGCATTACCAGTAGAACCCACTGTATATCGACCTCTAAACGAGCTTGAATGGGTTAAATTTGTTCTCCATTGGATTTAGGGCTCCTATCTCATTCTGAAAAGGTGTCCTTTGGTGCTAAATTTCGCATTACCGCTGCAATCGGCTATATAAAGACAACTAAATGAATTGAAATGGGTATAACTTGTGCGCCAATGAATGTAGTGCTCCGAGCTCATTCCGAAAAGGCGTTGTGGGGTAAAATCAGACAACCGGATCAAAAGTTATTGCTGTTTAAAGTTTAAGTGTCATTTGGAGCTAAATCTCTCACTTTCGCTACAAACCGCATCTAAAATTCTTTCATTTTGAAAATTATGTGTCATTTGGAGCAAAATCTCGCATTACCAGTAGAACCCACTGTATATCAACCTCTAAACGAGCTTGAATGGGTTAAAAATGTTCTCCATTGGATTTTGGGCTCCTATCTCATTATGAAAAGGTGTCCTTTGGAGCCAAATTTTGCATTACCGCTGCAACTGGCTATATATCGACAACTAAATGAACTGGACTGGGTAAAAATTGTGCTCAAATGAATGTAGTGCTCCGAGCTCATTCCGAAAAGGTGTTGTGGGGTAAAATCAGACAATTTGATCAAAAGTTATTGCTGTTTAAAGTTTAAGTGTCATTTGGAGCTAAATCTCTTACTTTCGCTACAAACCGCATCTAAAATTCTTTCATTTTGAAATCTATGTGTCATTTGGAGAAAAATCTCGCAATACCAGTAGAACCCACTGTATATCGACCTCTAAACGAGCTTGAATGGGTTAAAAATGTTCTCCATTGGATTTAGGGCTCCTATCTCATTCTGAAAAGGTGTGCTTTGGTGTTAAATTTTGCATTACCGCTGCAATCTTCTATATATCGACAACTAAATGAACTAGAATGGGTAAAACTTGTGCTCCAATGAATGTAGTGCTCCGAGATCATTCCGAAAAGGTGTTGTGGGGTAAATTCAGAAAACCGGATCAAAAGTTATTGCTGTTTAAAGATTAAGTGTCATTTGGAGCTAAATCTCTCACTTTCGCTACAAACCGCATCTAAAATTCTTTCATTTTGAAATTTGTGTCATTTGGAGCAAAATCTCGCATTACCAGTAGAACCCACTATATATCGACCTCTAAACGAGCTTGAATGGGTTAAAATTGTTCTCCATTGGATTTAAGGCTCCTATCTCATTATGACAAGATATTGTGGGTGAAAATCTGACAACCGGATCAAAAGTTACGGATGTTTGAAGTTTAGGTCTCCTTTCAAGCTAAATACCTTATTACCAACCTGGTTGTATATTGACCACTAAACAAATTAGAATGGGTAAAAAATTTTCTCCATTGGATGTAGGGCTCCGAGCTCATTCCAAAAAGGTGTTGTTCGCAAAAATCGGACAACCAGATCAAAAGTTATGGATGTTACAGTTTATGTTTCAAGAGGAGCAAAATCCCTCATTACCATTGCAACCGGCTGTATATTGACCTCTAAAATGAGCTGGATGGTTTAAAATTGTGCTCCATTGGATGTATGCCTCCGAGCATATTCCGTAAAGGTGTTGTGGGCAACAATAAAATATACAAATCAAAAGTTATGGCTGTTAGAAGTTTAGGTGTAATTTGGAGCTAAATTTCGCATTACCGCTGCTACCGGCATATATCGAAAACTAAATGAACTGGAATGGGTAAAACTTGTGCTCTAATGAATGTTGTGCTCCGATCTCATTCCGAAAAGGTGTTGTGGGGTAAAATCAGACAACCAGATCAAAAGTTATTGTTGTTTAAAGTTTGAGTGTCATTTAAAGCTAAAGCTCTCACTTTCGCTACAAACCGCATCTAAAATTCTTTCATTTTGAAACTTATGTGTCATTTGGAGCAAAATCTCGCATTACCAGTAGAACCCACTGTATATCGACCTTTAAACGAGCTTGAATGGGTTAAAATTGTTCTCCATTGGATTTAGGGCTCCTATCTCATTCTAAAAAGGTGTCCTTTGGAGCTAAATTTCGCATTACCGCTGCAACCGGTTATATATCGACAACTAAATGAACTGGAATGGATAAAACTTGTGCTCCAAAGACTGTAGTGCTCCGAGCTCATTCCAAAAAGGTGTTGTGGGGTAAAATCAGACAACCGGA
Source organism: Dactylorhiza incarnata (assembly GCA_033032865.1). Taxonomy (NCBI): domain Eukaryota; kingdom Viridiplantae; phylum Streptophyta; class Magnoliopsida; order Asparagales; family Orchidaceae; genus Dactylorhiza; species Dactylorhiza incarnata. Next base: position 252,940 of record JAWHQI010000697.1, read on the forward strand.
TCAAAAGTTATTGCTGTTTAAAGTTTAAGTGTCATTTGTAGCTAAATCTCTCACTTTCCCTACAAACCGCATCTAAAATTCTTTCATTTTGAAAGTTTTGTGTCATTAGGACATAAATCTTACTTTACTAGTAGAAAGCATTGTATATCGACCTCTAAACGAGCTCGAATTTGTTAAAATTGTTCTCCATTGGATTTAGGGCTCCTATCTCATTCTGAAAAAGTGTCCTTTGGAGCTAAATTTCGCATTACCGCTGCAACCGGTTATATATCGACAACTAAATGAACTGGAATGGGTAAAACCTGTGCTCCAAGGAATGTAGTGCTCCGAGCTCATTCCGAAAAGGTGTTGTGGGGTAAAATCGGACAACCGGATCAAAAGTTATTGATGTTTAAAGTTTAAGTGTCATTTGTAGCTAAATCTCTCACTTTCCCTACAAACCGCATCTAAAATTCTTTTATTTTGAAATTTATGTGTCATTTGGACCTAAATCATAAATTACTAGTAGAAAGCACTGTATATCGACCTCTAAACGAGCTCGAATTTGTGAAAATTGTTCTCCATTAGATTTATGGCTCCTATCTCATTCTGAAAAGGTGTCCTTTAGAGCTAAATTTCGCATTACCACTGCAACCGGCTATATATCGACAACTAAATGAACTGGAATGGGTAAAAATTGTGCTCCAATAAATGTAGTGCTCCGAGCTCATTCCGAAAAGGTGTTGTGGGGTAAAATCAGACAACTGGATCAAAAGTTATTGCTGTTTAAAGTTTAAGTGCATTTGGAGCTAAATCTCTCACTTTCGCTACAAACCGCATCTAAAATTCTTTTATTTTGAAATTTATGTGTCATTTAGAGCAAAATCTCGCATTTCCAGTAGAACCCACTGTATATCGACCTCTAAACGAGCTTGAATGGGTTAAATTTGTTCTCCATTGGATTTAGGGCTCCTATCTCATTCTGAAAAGGTGTCCTTTGGTGCTAAATTTCGCATTACCGTTGCAATCGGCTATATAAAGACAACTAAATGAATTCAAATGGGTATAACTTGTGCGCCAATGAATGTAGTACTCCGAGCTCATTCCGAAAAGGCGTTGTGGGGTAAAATCAGACAACCGGATCAAAAGTTATTGCTGTTTAAAGTTTAAGTGTCATTTGGAGCTAAATCTCTCACTTTCGCTACAAACCGCATCTAAAATTCTTTCATTTTGAAAATTATGTGTCATTTGGAGCAAAATCTCGCATTACCCGTAGAACCCACTGTATATCAACCTCTAAACGAGCTTGAATGGGTTAAAAATGTTCTCCATTGGATTTTGGGCTCCTATCTCATTATGAAAAGGTGTCCTTTGGAGCCAAATTTTGCATTACCGCTGCAACTGGCTATATATCGACAACTAAATGAACTGGACTGAGTAAAAATTGTGCTCAAATGAATGTAGTGCTCCGAGCTCACTCCGAAAAGGTGTTGTGGGGTAAAATCAGACAATTTGATCAAAAGTTATTGCTGTTTAAAGTTTAAGTGTCATTTGGAGCTAAATCTCTTACTTTCGCTACAAACCGCATCTAAAATTCTTTCATTTTGAAATTTATGTGTCATTTGGAGAAAAATCTCGCAATACCAGTAGAACCCACTGTATATCGACCTCTAAACGAGCTTGAATGGGTTAAAAATGTTCTCCATTGGATTTAGGGCTCCTATCTCATTCTGAAAAGGTGTGCTTTGGTGTTAAATTTTGCATTACCGCTGCAATCGACTATATATCGACAACTAAATGAACTAGAATGGGTAAAACTTGTGCTCCAATGAATGTAGTGCTCCGAGATCATTCCGAAAAGGTGTTGTGGGGTAAATTCAGAAAACCGGATCAAAAGTTATTGCTGTTTAAAGATTAAGTGTCATTTGGAGCTAAATCTCTCACTTTCGCTACAAACCGCATCTAAAATTCTTTCATTTTGAAATTTGTCATTTGGAGCAAAATCTCGCATTACCAGTAGAACCCACTATATATCGACCTCTAAACGAGCTTGAATGGGTTAAAATTGTTCTCCATTGGATTTAAGGCTCCTATCTCATTATGACAAGATATTGTGGGTGAAAATCTGACAAACGGATCAAAAGTTACGGATGTTTGAAGTTTAGGTCTCCTTTCAAGCTAAATACCTTATTACCAACCCGGTTGTATATTGACCACTAAACAAATTAGAATGGGTAAAAAATTTTCTCCATTGGATGTAGGGCTCCGAGCTCATTCCAAAAAAGTGTTGTTCGCAAAAATCGGACAACCAGATCAAAAGTTATGGATGTTACAGTTTATGTTTCAAGAGGAGCAAAATCCCTCATTACCATTGCAACCGGCTGTATATTGACCTCTAAAATGAGCTGGATGGTTTAAAATTGTGCTCCATTGGATGTATGCCTCCGAGCATATTCCGTAAAGGTGTTGTGGGCAACAATAAAATATACAAATCAAAAGTTATGGCTGTTAGAAGTTTAGGTGTAATTTGGAGCTAAATATCGCATTACCGCTGCAACCGGCATATATCGAAAACTAAATGAACTGGAATGGGTAAAACTTGTGCTCCAATGAATGTTGTGCTCCGAGCTCATTCCGAAAAGGTATTGTGGAGTAAAATCAGACAACCAGATCAAAAGTTATTGTTGTTTAAAGTTTAGTATCATTTAAAGCTAAAGCTCTCACTTTCGCTACAAACCGCATCTAAAATTCTTTCATTTTAAAACTTATGTGTCATTTGGAGCAAAATCTCGCATTACCAGTAGAACCCACTGTATATCGACCTCTAAACGAGCTTGAATGGGTTAAAATTGTTCTCCATTGGATTTAGGGCTCCTATCTCATTTTGAAAAGGTGTCCTTTGGAGCTAAATTTCGCATTACCGCTGCAACCGGCTATATATCGACAACTAAATGAACTGGAATGGGTAAAACTTGTGCTCCAATGAATGTAGTGCTCTGACCTCATTTCGAAAAGGTGTTGTGGTGTAAAATCAGACAACCGTATCAAAAGTTATTGTTGTTTAAAGTTTAAGTGTCATTTGGAGCTAAATCTCTCATTTTCGCTACAAACCGCGTCTAAAATTCTTTCATTTTGAAATTTTTGTGTCATTTGGAGAAAAATCTCGCATTACCAGTAGAACCCACTGTATATCGACCTCTAAACGACCTTGAATGAGTTAAAATTTTTCTCCATTGGATTTAGGGCTCCTATCTCATTCTGAAAAGGTGTCCTTTAGAGCTAAATTTCGCATTACCGGTGCAACCGGCTATATATCGACAACTAAATGAACTGGAATAGGTAAAACTTGTGTCCCAATGAATGTAGTGCTCCGAGCTCATTCCGAAAAGGTGTTGTGGGGTAAAATCGGACAACTGGATCAAAAATTATTGTTGTTTAAAGTTTAAGTGTCATTTGGAGCTAAATCTCTCACTTTCGCTACAAACCGCATCTAAAATTCCTTTATTTTGAAATTTATGTGTCATTTGGAGCAAAATCTCACATTACTAGTAGAATCCACTGTATATTGACCTCTAAACGAGCTTGAATGGGTTAAAATTGTTCTCCAATGGATTTAGGGCTCTTATCTCATTCTGAAAAGGTGTCCTTTGGAGCTAAATTTTGCATTACCACTGCAACTGGCTATATATCGACAACTAAATGAAGTGGACTGGGTAAAACTTGTGCTCCAATGAAAGTAGTGCTCCGAGCTCATTCCCAAAAGGTGTTGTGGTGTAAAATCAGACAACCGGATCAAAAGTTATTGTTGTTTAAAGTTTAAGTGTCATTTGGAGCTAAATATCTCACTTTCGCTACAAACCGCATCTTAAATTCTCATATTTTGAAATTTATGTGTCATTTGGAGCAAAATCTCGCATTACCAGTAGAACCCACTGTATATCGACCTCTAAACGAGCTTGAATTTGTTAAAATTGTTCTCCATTGGACTTAGGGCTCCGATCTCATTCTGAAAAGGTGTCCTTTGGAGCTAAATTTTGCATTACCGTTGCAACCGGTTATATATCAACAACTAAATGAACTGGAATGGGTAAAACTTGAGCTCCAAGGAATGTAGTGCTCCGAGCTCATTCTGAAAATGTGTTGTGGGGTAAAATCAGACAACCGGATCAAAAATTATTGCTATTTAAAGTTTAAGTGTCATTTGGAGCTAAATCTCTCACTTTCGCTACAAATCGCATCTAAAATTCTTTTATTTTGAAATTTATGTGTCATTTGAACCTAAATCTTACATTACTAGTAGAACACACTGTATATAGACCTCTAAACGAGCTTGAATTTGTTAAAATTGTTCTCCATTAGATTTAGGGCTCCTATCTCATTCTGAAAAGGTGTCCACTGGAGCTAAATTTTGCATTACCGCTACAACCGGCTATATATCGACAACTAAATGAACTGGACTGGGTAAAAATTGTGCTCTAATGAATGTAGTGCTCCGAGCTCATTCCGAAAAGGTGTCGTGGGGTAAAATCAGACAATCGGATCAAAAGTTATTGTTGTTTAAAGTTTAAGTGTCATTTGGAGCTAAATCTCTCACTTTCGCTACAAACCGCATCTAAAATTCTTTCATTTTGAAATTTATGTGTCATTTGGGCCAAATCTCGCATTACCAGTAGAACCCACTGTATATCGACCTCTAAACGAGCTTGAATGGGTTAAAATTGTTCTCCATTGGATTTAGGGCTCCTATCTCATTCTGAAAAGGTGTCCTTTGGTGCTAAATTTCGCATTACCGCTGCAACCGGCTATATATCGACAACTAAATGAACTGGAATGGGTAAAACTTGTGCCCAAATGAATGTAGTGCTCCGAGCACATTCCGAAAAGGTGTTGTGGGGTAAAATCAGACAACCGGATCAAAAGTTATTGCTGTTTAAAGTTTAAGTGTCATTTGGAGCTAAATCTCACTTTTGCAACAAACCGCATCTAAAATTCTTTTATTTTGAAATTTATGTGTCATTTGGAGCAAAATCTCGCATTACCAGTAGAACCCACTGTATATCGACCTCTAAACGAGCTTGAATGGGTTAAAATTATTCTCCATTGGATTTAGGGCTCCTATCTCATTCTGAGAAGGTGTCCTTTGGAGCTAAATTTCGCATTACCGCTGCAACCGGTTATATATCGACAACTAAATGAACTGCAATGGGTAAAACCTGTGCTCCAAGGAATGTAGTGCTCCGAGCTCATTCCGAAAAGGTGTTGTGGGGTAAAATCGGACAACCGGATCAAAAGTTATTGATGTTTAAAGTTTAAGTGTCATTTGTAGCTAAATCTCTCACTTTCCCTACAAACCGCATCTAAAATTCTTTTATTTTGAAATTTATGTGTCATTTGGACCTAAATCATAAATTACTAGTAGAAAGCACTGTATATCGACCTCTAAACGAGCTCGAATTTGTGAACATTGTTCTCCATTGGATTTATGGCTCCTATCTCATTCTGAAAAGGTGTCCTTTAGAGCTAAATTTCGCATTACCACTGCAACCGGCTATATATCGACAACTAAATGAACTGGAATGGGTAAAAATTGTGCTCCAATAAATGTAGTGCTCCGAGCTCATTCCGAAAAGGTGTTGTGGGGTAAAATCAGACAACCGGATCAAAAGTTATTGCTGTTTAAAGTTTAAGTGCATTTGGAGCTAAATCTCTCACTTTCGCTACAAACCGCATCTAAAATTCTTTTATTTTGAAATTTATGTGTCATTTAGAGCAAAATCTCGCATTACCAGTAGAACCCACTGTATATCGACCTCTAAACGAGCTTGAATGGGTTAAATTTGTTCTCCATTGGATTTAGGGCTCCTATCTCATTCTGAAAAGGTGTCCTTTGGTGCTAAATTTCGCATTACCGCTGCAATCGGCTATATAAAGACAACTAAATGAATTGAAATGGGTATAACCTGTGCGCCAATGAATGTATTGCTCCGAGCTCATTCCGAAAAGGCGTTGTGGGGTAAAATCAGACAACCGGATCAAAAGTTATTGCTGTTTAAAGTTTAAGTGTCATTTGGAGCTAAATCTCTCACTTTCGCTACAAACCGCATCTAAAATTCTTTCATTTTGAAAATTATGTGTCATTTGGAGCAAAATCTCGCATTACCAGTAGAACCCACTGTATATCAACCTGTAAACGAGCTTGAATGGGTTAAAATTGTTCTCCATTTTATTTTGGGCTCCTATCTCATTATGAAAAGGTGTCCTTTGGAGCCAAATTTTGCATTACCGCTGCAACTGGCTATATATCGACAACTAAATGAACTGGACTGGGTAAAAATTGTGCTCAAATGAATGTAGTGCTCCGAGCTCATTCCGAAAAGGTGTTGTGGGGTAAAATCAGACAAACTGATCAAAAGTTATTGCTGTTTAAAGTTTAAGTGTCATTTGGAGCTAAATCTCTTACTTTCGCTATAAACCGCATCTAAAATTCTTTCATTTTGAAATTTATGTGTCATTTGGAGAAAAATCTCGCAATACCAATAGAACCCACTGTATATCGACCTCTAAACGAGCTTGAATGGGTTAAAAATGTTCTCCATTGGATTTAGGGCTCATATCTCATTCTGAAAAGGTGTGCTTTGGTGCTAAATTTTGCATTACCGCTGCAATCTGCTATATATCGACAACTAAATGAACTAGAGGGTAAAACTTGTGCTCCAATGAATGTAGTGCTCCGAGATCATTCCGAAAAGGTGTTGTGGGGTAAATTCAGAAAACCGGATCAAAAGTTATTGCTGTTTAAAGATTAAGTGTCATTTGGAGCTAAATCTCTCACTTTCGCTACAAACCGCATCTAAAATTCTTTCATTTTGAAATTTGTGTCATTTGGAGCAAAATCTCGCATTACCAGTAGAACCCACTATATATCGACCTCTAAACGAGCTTGAATGGGTTAAAATTGTTCTCCATTGGATTTAAGGCTCCTATCTCATTATGACAAGATATTGTGGGTGAAAATCTGACAACCGGATCAAAAGTTACGGATGTTTGAAGTTTAGGCCTCCTTTCAAGCTAAATACCTTATTACCAACCCGGTTGTATATTGACCACTAAACAAATTAGAATGGGTAAAAAATTTTCTCCATTGGATGTAGGGCTCCGAGCTCATTCCAAAAAGGTGTTGTTCGCAAAAATCGGACAACCAGATCAAAAGTTATGGATGTTACAGCTTATGTTTCAAGAGGAGCAAAATCCCTCATTACCATTGCAACCGGCTGTATATTGACCTCTAAAATGAGCTGGATGGTTTAAAATTGTGCTCCATTGGATGTATGCCTCCGAGCATATTCCGTAAAGGTGTTGTGGGCAACAATAAAATATACAAATCAAAAGTTATGGCTGTTAGAAGTTTAGGTGTAATTTGGAGCTCAATTTCGCATTACCGCTGCAACCGGCATATATCGAAAACTAAATGAACTGGAATGGGTAAAACTTGTGCTCTAATGAATGTTGTGCTCCGAGCTAATTCCGAAAAGGTGTGGGGTAAAATCAGACAACCAGATCAAAAGTTATTGTTGTTTAAAGTTTGAGTGTCATTTAAAGCTAAAGCTCTCACTTTCGCTACAAACCGCATCTAAAATTCTTTCATTTTGAAACTTATGTGTCATTTGGAGCAAAATCTCGCATTACCAGTAGAACCCACTGTATATCGACCTTTAAACGAGCTTGAATGGGTTAAAATTGTTCTCCATTGGATTTAGGGCTCCTATCTCATTCTGAAAAGGTGTCCTTTGGAGCTAAATTTCGCATTACCGCTGCAACCGGCTATATATCGACAACAAAATGAACTGGAATGGGTAAAACTTGTGCTCCAATGAATGTAGTGCTCTGACCTCATTCCGAAAAGGTGTTGTGGGGGAAAATCAGACAACCGTATCAAAAGTTATTGTTGTTTAAAGTTTAAGTGTCATTTGGAGCTAAATCTCTCATTTTCGCTACAAACCGCGTCTAAAATTCTTTCATTTTGAAATTTTTGTGTCATTTGGAGAAAAATCTCGCATTACCAGTAGAACCCACTGTATATCGACCTCTAGACGAGCTTGAATGGGTTAAAATTGTTCTCCATTGGATTTAGGGCTCCTATCTCATTCTGAAAAGGTGTCCTTTGGAGCTAAATTTCGCATTACCGCTGCAACCGGCTATATATCGACAACTAAATCTCCCACTTTCGCTACAAACCGCATCTAAAATTCTTTCATTTTGAAATTTATGTGTCATTTGGACCTAAATCTTACATTACTAGTAGAACGCACTGTATATAGACCTCTAAACGAGCTTGAATTTGTTACAATTGTTCTCCATTAGATTTAGGGCTCCTATCTAATTCTGAAAAGGTGTCCACTGGAGCTAAATTTTGCATTACCGCTACAACCGGCTATATATCGAAAACTAAATGAACTAGACTGGGTAAAAATTGTGCTCCAATGAATGTAGTGCTCCGAGCTCATTCCGAAAAGGTGTCGTGGGGTAAAATCAGACAATCGGATCAAAAGTTATTGTTGTTTAAAGTTTAAGTGTCATTTGGAGCTAAATCTCTCACTTTCGCTACAAACCGCATCTAAAATTCTTTCATTTTGAAATTTATGTGTCATTTGGAGCAAAATCTCGCATTACCTGTAGAACCCACAGTATATCGACCTCTAAACGAGCTTGAATGGGTTAAAATTGTTCTCCATTTGATTTAGGGCTCTTATCTCATTTTGAAAAGGTGTCCTTTGGTGCTAAATTTCGCATTACCGCTGCAACCGGCTATATATCGACAACTAAATGAACTGGAATGGGTACAACTTGTGCCCAAATGAATGTAGTGCTCCGAGCACATTCCGAAAAGGTGTTGGGTAAAATCAGACAACCGGATCAAAAGTTATTGCTGTTTAAAGTTTAAGTGTCATTTGGAGCTAAATCTCTCACTTTTGCAACAAACCGCATCTAAAATTCTTTTATTTTGAAATTTTTGTGTCATTTGGAGCAAAATCTCGCATTACCAATAGAACCCACTGTATATCGACCTCTAAACGAGCTTGAATGGGTTAAAATTATTCTCCATTGGATTTAGCGCTCCTATCTCATTCTGAAAAGGTGTCCTTTGGAGCTAAATTTCGCATTACCACTGCAACCGGTTATATATCGACAACTAAATGAACTGGAATGGTTAAAACTTGTGCTCCAAGGAATGTAGTGCTCCGAGCTCATTCCGAAAAGGTGTTGTGGGGTAAAATCGGACAACCAGATCAAAAGTTATTGCTGTTTAAAGTTTAAGTGTCATTTGTAGCTAAATCTCTCACTTTCCCTTACAAACCGCATCTAAAATTCTTTCATTTTGAAATTTATGTGTCATTTGGACCTAAATCTTACTTTACTAGTAGAAAGCACTGTATATCGACCTCTAAACGAGCTCGAATTTGTTAAAATTATTCTCCATTGGATTTAGGGCTCCTATCTCATTCTGAAAAGGTGTCCTTTGGAGCTAAATTTCGCATTACCGCTGCAACCGGTTATATATCGACAACTAAATGAACTGGAATGGGTAAAACCTATGATCCAAGGAATGTAGTGCTCTGAGCTCATTCCAAAAAGGTGTTGTTGGGTAAAATCGAACAGCCGGATCAAAAGTTTTTGCAAGTGTCATTTGTAGCTAAATCTCTCACTTTCCCTACAAACCGCATCTAAAATTCTTTCATTTTGAAATTTATGTGTCATTTGGACCTAAATCTTACATTACTAGTAGAAAGCACTGTATATCGACCTCTAAACGAGCTCGAATTTATTAAAATTGTTCTCCATTGGATTTAGGGCTCCTATCTCATTCTGAAAAGGTGTCCTTTAGAGCTAAATTTCGTATTACTGTTGCAACCGGCTATATATCGACAACTAAATGAACTGGAATGGGTAAAAATTGTGCTCCAATGAATGTAGTGCTCCGAGCTCATTCCGAAAAGGTGTTGTGGGGTAAAATCAGACAACCGGATCAAAAGTTATTGCTGTTTAAAGTTTAAGTGCATTTGGAGCTAAATCTCCCACTTTCGCTAGAAACCGCATCTAAAATTTTTTATTTTGAAATTTATGTGTCATTTGGAGTAAAATCTCGCATTACCAGTAGAACCCACTGTATATCGACCTCTAAACGAGCTTGAATGTGTTTACCCGGAAAACCGCTTCTCGGGTTGGATCATTCTCGGACCGGGCAAACTGCTGGGTCAGGCCGCTGGGTTCCAGGATCAGTGGCTCTCAGTTCAGGGTAAACCAGGCCATGTGGTCTGATGTCATTTTCGGACCGCCCCCAAGAGTGAAGGTCGTCAAGGGCCAAGGCAAGAAGGCTATCCGCGGTCTCAGGTAGGAGACCGCGCGGGTTGTGCCATAGAGACTCAAGGTTCAAGGCCGGAGAACAAGCCGCGGTTTCAGATCAGAGACTATCCGGGTTGCCTCGTGAAGATCTGCCAAGCCATGTCCAGAAGGCAGACCGTGGCCTCAAGCCAGAGGCCGCTCGGTCTGCATCCTTGACTTGGTCCCGGTATCTTCTGCCTCAGGTCAGACAGGTCGGAAGAGCAAGCCGCCAAGCCGCGCGGCTTCTTTCATTTTCTTCTTTGTGCATCCCGTCACCACCTGCCCGTTTCTCCTATACCCGGGCAGGAGGTAATTATATCCCTGCCCATTCAGGCAGGCCCCCAAGCCTATAAATAGGGGGCGGCACTGTTCACAAGACACGCACACTCGAATCCAAGAGCTCGCTTGTTTAAGCTGCGGTCTCGAGTTTCCCGTCTTGCGGACTGTCTGACCGGCCGACTTCTCTTTTCCTGCATTTATAACCGCTGTAACCGCCTCATTTTAATCAAAGGAAAGCCCATCGCAGGAGTGGCATTTGCCGCGGCGGGCGAAGTCCGGCCTCGACCGCTGCTAGCGGTCCGAATTCTCTAGCCGAATAGTAATTGATAATCCGCAACCCTCGATTTCCTTCGGAGGCGTACTTTTGAATCGAACAGAAACACGCGACCTTCAGATCGCGGACGGTCAGTGAAATCTTTGGTTCAGAATGTCAGACCGCCAGTTCCCTCCAAGAGACCGATCCGACCATAGTGATGACTCTTTGTGGGAAGCTCTGGAGCGAACAAAGAGAGAAGCCGACCAGGCCCAGAAAGCAACTGATCAGCGTCTGGATGCGATCAGTCAGGCTCTAACTCTGTTAACCGAGCGGTTAGCCCCCCAGCAGGCCGCGACTAACCAGGCATTAACTCCTGTCCAACCTCCTCCACCTCCATACCCATTTCTGCAAGTCGCCCATTCCCGACCACCACAAGAAGGTTCTGCAGCTCGGCAGAATTTTTACCAAGAGGCCGCGCACGGTATGCCGGCTCGGGTCCTCGACTTCCAAGGGGCGGCTTCTCAGGCCGCTCACTTTTCCTATCCGCCTGAGGTCGCCGCCTACCAATCCTACCCGGCTGGAGTCCCTGCCCGCTCCTATCAGGTGGCCTGTCCGCAAATGACCGCAGCAGAGATCCCCTACCACCCTGCTTTCCCTCTGTACGAGGATACCGAGGAAAGTTCTCCCTTCACGGACGAAATCCGAGGAGAGCCGGCCCCAAATAACTTTCGAGAACCACGCCTGTCAACATATAGTGGGGAGTCCGATCCGGCAATTCATCTCCAAGCATTTGAATCGGCTGTTGCTCTGAGGACCATCACCGATGCAACTAAGTGTAAGCTCCTGGTGACGTCCTTTGATGGACAGGCCAGAGAATGGTTTTATGGACTGCATCCTCGATCCATTAGATGTTTTGCGGAATTGCGTAGAGAATTCCTGCTTCGATTCTCTACCTCTAAAAAGAGGAAGAACGGTCCGGCAGCCCTATTTGAGATACGGCAGCAGGAAAACGAAACGTGGGCCCGCTTCGTCGACCATTTCCAAAGGGAGATAATGGAGGTGCAAAACGTCGATCCGGAATTATACAGGGTCGCTTTGATGCATGGCCTTAGGGAGGGGCCGTTGAAATTTGAAGCCCAAATCAGGGAACCAAAGACATATCAAGAGATGATTAGTCTGACTAATAAGTTTATCAGTGGAGAAAAGACTAATCCTGGTTATGTTGCCAAGTTGCTCAACGACAATGATCAGTTTAGTTCCACATCAACCCATCAGCAACGCTACAATTATCCATCTCGGCCTGACTTCGAACCTAGTGCTCAGAGGGGATGAAATCTCAAGCCTAAGCAACCATTTCTTGGCCATCAACGGTTTCAGGATCAGAAACCGTCGTTGGCCATCGCACCCACTCAAACCAAGGGGGTTCCGCAAATAATGCCCGTGTATCTGCCGCAGTACATCGCACAACCATCCCCAACTATTCCGTCCATCCGATATGATGAATCACAAGAATCGTTCACCCCTCTTAACGTCAGCATGAACGAGGTTGTTCAGATTCTCCAAAAAAGGCCTGACTTCAAGAGACCTCCACCTTTGAAATCAGAAGTTCGCAATCGAAATCCGAACTTCTATTGTGAGTACCACAAAGAGGAAGGGCACCAGACTGAGGATTGCCGGGCTCTCCGATGGTTGATAGAAAAACTCCTGAAAGAAGGGAAGCTCCGAGGGTTGATCAGGCAAGAAACCCCGATTGAACCACGAACCGAGAAGAAGAAGGAAGCGGTCGAAGTGACCTGGGAGTGTGCTGACGTAGAAGAGGCAGGTTGTTATGGGGATATACATCCTGCAACCGAATGTATAGAAGTGAATGATGTTGGCCCGCTTGGAAACGTCTATTGCATCCATGGTGGAGCACGGGTAGAATCCTCTCGGAAATCTAGCATCGGGAGAGTTACAAAGCAAGAAGTGGCAGTCGCCTCCACTTCTGTTCCAGAAAGGGCAGTCGTTACTTTCGGCCAAGAAGATCTTCCCCCAAATGCAAATCCTTTCGATGATGCAGTAGTGATAAAGGCGGTTATTGAGAACTACACCGTGCATAAAATTCTGATTGATACCGGCAGCTCGGTTAATCTCATTTTCCGCCAAACATTTGAAGCCCTTTGTTTACCCGGGAAACCGCTTTCAAGAGGATTACTCGCAGACCGAGCGGTTTGCGGATCCAAGTCGCCCGGCTCAGGTTAAATGAGATCCATCGACACCAACTAGCACAGGTCGGGCGGTCTGGCATAACTCAGACCGCCGCCAAGTACTAAAGATAGTCCAAGCCCAAGTCCAACAGGGCAAGTCGCGGTCTCAAGTCGGAGATCACGCGGTTTATGCCATGGAGATAAGCCCAGATTCAAGGTCAAAGAACAAGCCGTGGTCTCAAAATAGAGACCGCTCGGATAGCACCGTCGCCTTGGCCGCATCATCTTTATCTTCTGGACAGACAAGTCGGAAGGGCAAGCCGCCAAGCCGCGCGGCTTCTTTCTTTCCTTCTTTGTGTATCCCGTCACCGCCTGCCCGTTTCTCTTGTACCCGTGCAGGCGGTTATTTTATCCCTGCCCGTTCGGGCAGGCCCCCAAGCCTATAAATAGGGGGCGGCACTGTTCCCAAGACATGCACACTCGAATCTAGGAGCTCGCTTGTTTGAGCTGCGGACTCGAGTTTCTCGTCTTGCGGACTGTCTGACCGGCCGACTTCTCTTTTCCTGCACTTGTAACCCGCTATAACCCCTTCTTTCTAATCAAAGGAAAGCCCGTCTCAGGAGTGGCATTTGCCGCGGCGGGCGAAGTGTGGCCTTGACCGCTGCTAGCGGTCTCATTCTTCTGCACAAAAAGTAACCGACAACCCGCAGCCTCCGGTTTCCCTCGGAGGTGCGATTTCGGACTCAACACCCTTACGACTGGAAAGTCTTTGCTCTCCACGGAAGGGCCCCTCTATGGCTTCTCAGGAGAAAAGAAAGAAGTGGAGGGGTGCGTGAAGCTTTTGGTGTCGCTGGGAGGCATAACGAAGCTGATAAACTTCGTAGTAGTGGAAGCCCCGAGCAGCTACTGTGCAATCTTCGGAAGACCAATCCTGAATGCTTACAAAGCAATAGTATCCACTTTTCATTTGGCCTTGAAATTCGCTGCCGAGGGGCGTCAATATCGGGTCTGAAGCGATCCAAAGGTTGCTCGTGAATGTTATGTAAAGACAGTTAATGTGATCACCAACGCACCACTTCACAAGGTTCAGGATGACATCCATGAGGTATCCAAACTCCCTGAGGAGGCCGAGGAAAACGCAGAGCGGAGAGGGACGTACCTGGAACCTGCCCAGGAGACCCCAGAAATCCCTATTGCTGAAGTGGAAGGGAAGAAGCTGATCATCAACTCCGAGCTATCAGAAGAAGAGAAGGTTCTGTTAATCTCCTGCCTGTTGGAGAATCTAGACATCTTCGCCTGGTCGGCGGAAGATATGCCTGGAGTAGATCCAGATGTTGCGTGCCATCACCTCAATATCTCCCCTGAATTCAAGCCGATCCAACAAAAGAAGAGGGATGTAGCAACCAAGCTGGCGGTACCCATCAAAGAGGAAGTTGCAAAGCTTCTTAAAGCCAATTTCATTTTTGAAATCCAATACCCCACTTGGATGTCAAATGTAGTAATGGTGAAAAAATCTGGGGGAAAATGGCGCATGTGTGTAGATTTTACAAAGCTCAATAAAGCATGCCCCAAAGATTGTTATCCCTTGCCTCGGATAGATGTTTTAGTAGATTCCGCGGTGGGATATAATTTCATGAGCTTTCTAGATGCATTTTCTGGTTACCACCAGATTAAGATGCATAAACCCGATATCCCGCATACGTCCTTCATTACCAACGACGGGTGTTATTGTTATCTTGTCATGCCTTTCGGGCTCAAAAATGTGAGTGCGACATATCAAAGAATGATGGACACGGTTTTTGAAAAGCAAAAAGGAAGAAATCTTGAAGTATACGTTGATGATCTTCTTCTAAAAAGTAAAACTTTTTCAATCCACCTGAAAGACCTCGTAGAGACGTTCGCTACTCTGCGGAGTTTCAAATTAAAACTAAATCCATTGAAATGCGTGTTTGGGGCAAACAAAGGGAAATTTCTCGGACATCTTCTCACCCCTAATGGCCTCGCGCCAAACCCAGATAAAGTAAAGGCCATTCTAGACATGACCCCTCCTCGTAATCAGAAAGAGGTGCAACAACTTGGGGGGAGGCTGGCAGGATTGAGCCGATTCATTTCTAAATCAGGAGATAAAAGCGCTCCATTCTTCATGACACTCAGGGGAGGATCTAAGTTTGAATGGAATGAAGAGTGCGATAATGCTTTCGAACAGTTGAAAAAGCAGTTAACCTCAACCCCTCTTCTTCAAAGCCCTCGCGAAGGGGAAACATTATTCTTGTACTTGGGGGTGGGCCCAGATGCAATAAGCTCTGTCCTGGTTCGGGAAGAGAAAAAGAAGCAATTTCCGATATATTATGTCAGCCACATCCTCAAAGATGCGGAAACTAGATATTCAATCCTGGAGAAATTAGCCTTGGCTTTGGTCATGTCATCACGAAGGCTCCGCCCCTATTTTCAGGCTCATCCTATTCAGGTGGTTTCGGATCATCCACTAAGAAGTATCCTGGAGAAGCCGGATCATTCAGGAAGATTAGCCAAATGGGCAATCGAGCTGAGCGAGTTCGAAATATTGTACATTCCCAGAACGGCAATAAAGGCGCAAGTATTTGCAGATTTCTTGGTAGACACGATGGAGTCTAATCCTGAACAGGTAGTACAATCTCCTTTGGCTTGGATCATTTATGTGGATGGGGCTTCTGGCAGAAACTACGTGGGAGCCGGGGTAGTTCTGATCAGTCCAAATGGCATCAGGCTGGAGCAAGCTATCAAATTCTTCTTTTCAGTTACAAATAACCAGGCCGAATACGAAGCACTCTTGGCCGGCCTGAGACTCGCAAAGGAGCTTGGGATAGAACATGTTCATGTGAAAACTGATTCTCTTGTGATGGCTTCACAGGTTCTAGGGAACTACGAAACAAGAGAACCGATATTCAGAAAGTATCTATTCCTAGCTAAGGAAGAAATCGGGAAATTCAAATCCTTCATCATCGAACACATTCCGAGAACACAGAATGAAGAGGCAGACGAATTGTCAAAGTTTGGTCTTCCATTAGGAGGGGTGACCTCGGAACTTTTTCATCCGGCAACGGAGGAAGAGGAGCTCATGCAGATCGATCAGCATCCTTCCTTGAAGGACCCTTATGAATTATTTCTGTCAAGAGGGGAGTTTCATCAATCGATCAAGGACAAAAGTAGATTCAGGAGAAAGGCGGCCTACTACTACTTAATAGCAGGAGTTTTGTATAGAAAAACTTTGATTTCTCCCTCAGCACGGTGTGTTTCAGAAGAAGAGATCCCGATCATACTTCAGGAAGTTCATTCTGGGGAATGCGGTAGTCATTCAGGGGCAAAAACCTTAGAGAAAAGGATCCTGCGGCAAGGATATTTTTGGCCAACTATGAGAAAGGATGCTGAAGCATTTGCCAAGCGCTGTGTACAATGTCAGAAATTTGCTCCTCTTCAACATCTGCCCGCTCAATCGCTTAGGTCAATAACTGCACCCTGGCCCTTCGCGGTTTGGGGGATGGATCTAGTCGGACCCTTTCCAATGGCTAGCGGCCAGCGCCGCTTTATCATAGTAATGACCGACTATTTCAGTAAGTGGATTGAGGCAAAAGCATTGGCAAAAACTACTACTCAAATTATCAAAAATTTCATCTGGGGAGAAATAGTCTGCCTACACGGAATCCCGCTGGCAATTGTCACTGATAATAGACCGCAGTTCAATAATCCTGAGATGGTAAACTTTTGCGATCAAGTTGGAATAGATCTTCGGTTCGCCTCAATACATCATCCAAGGACCAATGGTCAAGTAGAAGCCGCAAACAGGCGAATTCAGCAACTCCTGATGAAAAGAGTTTTGAATCAAAAAGGAAATTGGGCAGACCAACTTCCCTCCATCCTTTGGACTCTTCGCACTACCCCATCTTCAGCTACAGGGGAGAGACCATTCAAATTATCTCATGGCTCGGAGGCTGTTGTTCCCGTAGAGTTTGAGGTGGTCACTCCAAGAGTTGTGTATGCAAAAGAGGGAGGAGAAGCATGGGTAGAATACAATGATGAGGCCATCAGGTACAGTCTGGATCTGATCGAAGAACTTCAGGACGAGGCGACAATCAGGCAGGAAGAAGTTAAGAGGAGGATGGCAAAATATTTTGACAAAAATATCAGGGTAAAGCAGTTTGCAGTTGGGGATTTGGTGTTGAAAAGGTAGATGCTGCGGCCAGATCTGGTAATGTTGGAAAGCTGAATCCCAACTGGGCAGGGCCTTTTATTGTCAAAGAAGTATTAAAGAATGGGGCCTACCGTCTCCAAACCAGCGAAGGAGAAGACATCGCACGCACCTGGAGCGGTGACGATCTTAAACGATTTTATCCTTGAACTATCTCTTTCATTCTTTACGTTTCTTTTGGTATTAAATGAAAAGCCCTATACTGACACTTCTCCTTGTCTGATGGTTCTCTACATTATAAATACATATATACATATCTCACTCCCTGAACCTCTGAGATATCACCAAAATCTGCTCGAACCCCCTCGGATTGTAGTCATAGCGTAAAACCCACCAAGACCATGTGATACGGGGAGCTTTCGCACACATGTAGTGGTAGCTTGCCAATTCCGCTGCGGTTGTCTTCAGAACATTGGATCCCGGCCGATATCTGACACACCCCTGCATCAAGGGAGGTCTAGGTGATTGTCAGCTCTATCATGCCCCGAAAGGGATATAGTTACAGCTTTGATGATCTTTCTAAGGAAAGCAATATTCGCCGCCGAGGCCCACCTGCCCAACTGATCATCATAGCCTGTGACCATCGAATACTCTTAGGTACTCTCGAAACGGTGCCTAGTTGGGCCCACAACTTAGTTGATCTCTCTGAGGAAAGCAATGTTCGCCGCCGAGGCCCACCTGCCCAATTGATCAACTCGGCTTGTAACCCTAGGCAAGAGAGCAGATGAGTCGCTTACAGCTCTTATGACCACTTGAGGAAAGCAATGTTCGCCGCCGAGGCCCACCTGCCCACTTGGTCATCTGAGTCTGTACATGTTTTTTCTTTTTCCTACAGCTCTTATGGTCACTTGAGGAAAGCAATGTTCGCCGCCGAGGCCCACCTGCCCACTTGGTCATCTGAGCCTGTAGATTATCCTTCTTCCCTACAGGACATCATTCACCTCTTGTGGTTTCTTGTATAAACCATTTGAGGAAGATATTATTAAAACGGGTGCAGGTCTTCATCTACACTAATAAAGGGTTGAGATATTAAGACCGGGCGGTCTGAATTTTTAAGCCGAACGGTCTGATTGTATATAAAGTTAAGATATTTCTGGAGCTAATTATATGATTGTCCGGGTTGCATTCTAACCGGGCGGGTTTATCCATCTTTTATAAGTTGGATATTTTTGGAGCTAATTATATGATTGCCCGGGTTGCATTCTAATCGGGCGGGTTTATCCATCTTTTATAAGTTGGATATTTCTGGAGCTAATTATATGATTGCCCGGGTTGCATTCTAACCGGGCGGGTTTATCCATCTCTTATAAAGTTGGATATTTATGGAGCTAATTATATGATTGCCCGGGTTGCATTCTAACCGGGCGGGTTTATCCATCTTTTATAAGTTGGATATTTCTGGAGCTAATTATATGATTGCCCGGGTTGCATTCTAACCGAGCGGGTTTATCCATCTTTTATAAAGTTGGATATTTATGGAGCTAATTATATGATTGCCCGGGTTGCATTCTAACCGGGCGGGTTTATCCATCTTTTATAAGTTGGATATTTATGGAGCTAATTATATGATTGCCCGGGTTGCATTCTAACCGGGCGGGTTTATCCATCTTTTATAAGTTGGATATTTCTGGAGCTAATTATATGATTGCCCGGGTTGCGTTCTAACCGGGCGGGTTTATCTATCTCTCCATTCTATTAAATTGGATATTTCTGGATCTGGATATATTGCCCGGGTTGTATTCTAACCGGGCGGACCTATCCATCTTTTATTGAGTTAGATATTTCAAGCTCTAAATATATGATCGCCCGGATTATTCTCTAACCGATTGGGTTGAGTTATTCCTTAGCAAACGTTCTCTAGATGCAATGGATTACTCGCTAGGATTGAATTCAAACCGCGCAAAGTTATTATTCATTATTTATATTAGCAAGGATAAGATAACTCTGAATGATAAAAAGAACCGCCCGGTCTGAATTACAGTCACACGAGTCTATCCATTACGGATCATACCATCAAAAAACCGGACATCCCGAGGTTTAAACGAGTAATCGCACGAGTTGTATATAAGCCGTCCGAGATCATCAGCTATTACCAATACTCGGATCAAGATAACCGCACGGCTCAATCATAGAGAACGAAAGGTAAAAAAGAAAAAAGAAAGACAAAATAGCAACCACAAGTAAGTAACAATAGATGGACAGTTAGACAGGTAAAATTTCCATTCATTTTTTAGAATATGTGTTAACAAAAATTTAACCGCCCGGCTAACAAAAAAAGACCGGCGATTATACAAAAATAAAATTAAAACAAAGGCATTATTCTGCCGACTTCTTCTTCTTCTTCTTCTTCTTGACAGGAGAACTCGAGTCCACACCATCAACATCAACGTCGGGCGAATAACCTTCACTTGACGTGGAAGAAGAATCCGATGAATTGCTACCACATGACCGCCCGGTCTTACTAGCGGAGGCAGTTGTTCCAGAGGACAAGCTGTCCTCATCATCATCATCATCGCCGGCATCATCATCCGCGTCGACCTCCTCAGCGGCTCCACCACTTCCATCACCTCCTTGATGGAGTACAATCTCCCTGCTCGCATCGGCTTCAGCCTCCTCGCCCACCTTGGCTTTTCCTTTCTGACTTCGGCTGATCTCATCAAGTTGGACTTTCAAAGCAGGGAAGAGGTCGGAGAAAGTAGTACCCCCGAATCCTTCGCACAGACCGCCCCGGTCTTCCATAAGACCCAAAGCTTTGTTGATCCCTTGGGCCACATGAGGCAACACCTCGTCTTGGAAGGCCGGGTTGGTCATCTCATATTGTTTCTGCAAGAAAGGAAAAATAAATTAGGTCGCTCGGTCTGAACAAAAGAAGCCGCATCATCATCTGTCAAACTCACCGCCGCGACTTCTTGAAGCCGCACATTCTCTTCTTGAAGCCGCACATTCTCCGCGACCTGCTCCTCGTACTTCTTCTCCAGAAATTTCTGGACAGAAACCAGCCGCCTGAACGACAAGGCCATGAAGTGATTGGCCGCGAACCCCCATGCGCCGGCTTGCGCCGCTAGCCGGGGAAGCTCTTCTTCCGGAGTTTTCTTCAGCTTCTTCAAAGTCTTTCGACCATACATAGCGGCCCCGGCGACTAGCGCATGGCGGTTAATCTTGTCACTTCCCCATGGAGGAAGTGCAGTGGATACCCGGATGCGGCTCCCATCCCTATGCCAGAGGACAGTCGGGTTGCCCTGCAGGTCGGGCGGGTTTCCGCAGGAACGAAGAAGTTTGTATTCATCAGGAGACGCCGGGCCCTCTTCCTCTGATGATGGCGACCTGTTTCGCCGCTGCCTTTTCTCTCTCTGGGTCAAAACCGGGCCGGCCGGAGTGACCGGCTTGTTCGCAGGGACGATGTCGGCAGCTGCAAGGTAAAATCAGAAGTTTAAACAAAGCAGTCCGCGCGGTCAAATGCAAGCGGTCTAGAAGAACTTACTATGCTCGGGGAGGACATCCTATAGCTCTGAGAACAGCGGGATGTAATGATTGATGTCCAACCGCTCGCTCTCAAGAAACGTGAAGGTGTCCATCTCGATCTTTCCAACCTGGGGGATCTGGAAAGCCTCTTCCCCCCGAACTTGCGGGTTGGTTTGTGTTTACCCGGGAAACCGCCTCCGAGAGGATTACTCGCAGACCGTGCGGTTTGCAGATCCAAGTCGCCCAGCTCAGGTTAAAACAAGCTCCATCGACACCAGCTAGCACAGGCCGGGCGGTCTGGAATAATTCAGGCCGCCTCCAAGAACCAGAGATAGTCCAAGCCCAAGTCCAACAGGGCAAGTCGCGGTCTCAAGTCGGAGGTCGCGCGGTTTATGCTATGAAGACAGGCCAAGGTTCAAAGTCAAAGAACAAGTCGCGGTCTCAAGCCAGAGACCAAGCGGGTAGCATCGTCGCCTTGGCTGCATCATCTTTAACTCCTGGTCAGACAAGTCGGAAGGGCAAGCCGCCAAGCCGCGCAGCTTCTTTCTTTCCTTCTTTGTGTATCCCGTCACCGCCTGCCCGTTTCTCCTGTACCCGGGCAGGCGGTTATTTTATCCCTGCCCGCTCGGGCAGGCCCCCAAGCCTATAAATAGGGGGCGGCACTGTTCCCAAGGCACGCACACTCGAATCTAGGAGCTCGCTTCTTTGAGCTGCGGACTCGAGTCTCTCATCTTGCGGACTGTCTGACCGGCCGGCTTCTCTTTTCCTGCACTTGCAGCCCGCTGTAACCACTTCTTTCTAATCAAAGGAAAGCCCGTCGCAGGAGTGGCATTTGCCGCGGCGGGCGAAGTCTGGCCTTGACCGCTGCTAGCGGTCTCATTCTTCTACACAAAAAGTAACCGGCAACCCGCAGCCTCCGATTTCCCTCGAAGGTGCGATCTCGGACTCAACAGAAACACGCGACATTCAGATCGCGGATTGTCGGTGAAATCCTTTTCGCCACGATGTCAGACCGTCAGTTCCCCCTTGGAGACCGCTCCGATCATAGCGAGGACTCGTTGTGGGAAGCCCTGGAGCAATCGAGGAGAGAAGCCGAGCGGGCTCAGAGGGCCACTGATCAGCGACTTGAAGCGATCAGTCAGACTTTAGCAATGCTAACCGAGCGACTAGTTCCGCAACAAGCCGCGGCTAATCAGGCGGTGACCCCGGTCCTTCCTCCACCTCCTCCTTACTCGCTACCGCAAGCTGCTAATTTCCAGCTCCACCAAGAAGACCCTGCGGCTAGGAAAAACTTCTATCAGGAAGCCGCGCACAGCATGCCAGCTCGAGTCCTCGACTTCCAGGGGGCGACTTCTAACGCTGCCCACCTTTCCTACCCGCAGGAGGGCGCGGCCCGTCTCTCCTACCCGCCTGAAGCTCCTATTCATCACTCCTACCCGCCAGAAGCTGCTGCCCGGTCTTCTTATCAGGCGGCTTGTCCGCGAATAGCCGCAGCTCCGGCGGCTTATTACCCTGCTCCTCTGTATGAAGACATGGAAGAAACTTCTCCCTTTGTGGACGAAGTCAGAGGGGAACCTGCCCCTAATAATTTCAGGGAGCCTCGCCTGCCAGCTTTCAATGGGGAGACTGATCCCACGATTCATTTACAAGCTTTCGAGTCAGCCATTGCTCTCAGAACCTTAACTGACGCAACTAAGTGCAAGCTTCTTGTAACCTCCTTTGAAGGACAAGCGAGGGAATGGTTTTACGGTTTGCACCCCAGGTCGATCCGTTGTTTCGCGGAGCTGCGAAGAGAATTTCTGCTGAGATTCTCTACCTCAAGGAAGAGAAAGAGTGGCCCGGCGGCCCTTTTCGATATAAAACAACGGGAAAACGAGACGTGGGCTCGTTTTGTGGACCGCTTCCAGAAAGAGATCATGGAAGTCCAAAACGTGGACCCGGAGCTATATAGGGTTGCCCTCATCCATGGCCTAAGAGAGGGCCCCCTAAAGTTCGAAGCAAATATAAGGGAGCCTAAGACTTATCAGGAAATGATATGTTTGGCGAATATGTTTATCAGAGGAGAGAAGAGCAATCCGGACTACGTCGCGAAGCTGGTAAGCAACAAGGAACAGTCAAATCCATCCTTCCATCATCCACCATCGAATCAGTCCCACTTTGAACCCCGTTCCCAAAGGGGGAGGAACTACAAAAATAAGCAACCATTTATGGGCCATCAGCGGTTTCAAGATCAGAAACCACCGTTGGCCGTCGCTCCCGCTCCATCCGCTCCCCTTCCGCAAATCATGCCGGTATATTTACAACAGTATGCCGCGCAGCCACCTCCAGTCATTCCATCAACTCAATACGATGATTCGCAAGAGTCATTCACTCCCCTAAACGTCACCATGGATGAAGTAGTGCAGATTCTGCAAAAGAGGCCAGATTTCAAAAGGCCTGCTCCTCTGAAGTCGGATATTCGCAATCGAAATCCGAACCTTTATTGTGAATATCATAAAGAGGGGGGACATCTAACTGAAGACTGTCGAGCTCTTCGTCTGCTTATAGAAAGACTCCTGGGAGAAGGAAAGCTCCGGGGTCTAGTTCGGAAAGATAAAACTGCTGAGCCAACTAACGAGAAGAAAAAGGAGAAGGAAACAGTATAAATGGCCTGGGAATGCGCCGACGTCGAGGACGCTGGCTACTATGGTGACATCCATCCTTCTACCGAATGCGTCGAAGTCAATGATGTGGGCCCCTTAGGGGACATCTATTGTATCCATGGGGGAGCTGGAGCGGAATCATCTCGCAAATCCAGCATTGCAAGGGTTCTAAAGCAGGAAGTGGCAGCCACTACAAGTTCTCCTCCCGAAAGCACTATTGTCACGTTTGGTCAGGATGACCTTCCCCCCAATGCTAATCCTTTCGATGATGCGGTGGTTATCAAGGCCATCATCGAAAACTATACAGTCCACAAGATTCTGATTGATACCGGCAGTTCTGTCAATCTCCTTTTCCGCCCGACTTTCGAGGCCCTGAAGACTGGAAAGCATCTGCTCTCCACCGAGGGCTCTACGGTTTTTCTGGGGAGAAGAAAGAAGTAGAGGGTTCAGTGAAGCTCCTGGTCTCTCTTGGAGGAGTAATAAAGTTGATCAATTTCGTGGTATTAGATGCCCCGAGCAACTACTGTGCTATCTTCGGGAGGCCGATTCTCAATGCGTATAGGGCAGTAGTGTCCACCTTTCACCTTGCCCTCAAGTTCGCTGCTGAAGGAAAGCAGTATCGGGTCAGAAGCAACCCAAAGGTATCTCGGGAGTGCTACGTTCGAACTGACAACATGGTCACCGACGCTCCACTTCCCAAGATCATGGATGAGGTTTTGGAGGTTACTGAGTCTCCAGAGGCCGCCGAGGAAGGAAAAGATCGAGACGGGGCTCACTTGGAACCTGCCCAAGCAACCCAAGAAGTTCCTATTGCTGAAGGGGCAGAAAAGAAGCTGGTCATCAACGCTGAGTTGTCAAAAGAGGAGAAAGTGGAGCTAATCTCCTGTCTGTTGGGGAATCTGGATATCTTCGCTTGGTCAGCGGAGGATATGCCAGGAGTGGATCCAGACGTGGCTTGTCATCATCTAAACGTATCTCCTGAGTTCAAGCCCGTCCAGCAAAAGAAGAGAGAAGTGGCGACCAAGCTGGCGTTGCCCATCAGAGAGGAGGTTTCCAAACTCCTAAAAGCGGGTTTCATTTCTGAGATTCAATATCCCACGTGGATGTCGAATGTTGTAATGGTTAAGAAATCTTGTGGGAAGTGGCGCATGTGCGTGGACTTCACCAAACTTAATAAAGCGTGCCCTAAAGATTGTTACCCCTTGCCCCGGATAGATGTCTTAGTTGATTCCGCGGTTGGGTATGGTTTTATGAGTTTCCTCGATGCCTTCTCCGGGTACCATCAAATTAAAATGCACAAACCTGACATCCCGCATACCTCATTTATCACAAACGATGGGTGTTACTGCTATCTCGTAATGCCCTTTGGTCTTAAAAACGCGGGTGCAACATACCAAAGAATGATGGATACCGTCTTTAAACAACAAAAGGGCAGGAATCTCGAAGTTTACGTTGATGACCTTCTTCTCAAAAGTAAAATGTTCTCATTGCACTTGGAAGACCTCGTAGAGACGTTCGCTACTCTACGGAGGTTCAAGTTAAAATTAAACCCATTGAAATGTGTGTTCGGGGCAAGCAAAGCAAAATTTCTTGGGCATATCTTAACTCCTAATGGCCTTGCACCAAATCCAAATAAGGTGAAGGCCATCCTTGATATGACCCCTCCTCGAAATACTAAAGAAGTTCAACAACTTGGGGGGAGATTGGCAGGATTGAGCAGGTTTATCTCCAAATCCGAAGATAAAAGTGCCCCATTCTTTAAAACATTGCGAGGGGGATCAAAGTTCGAATGGAGCGAGGAGTGTAACAAGGCTTTCGAGCAGCTGAAGGGACAGTTAACTTCGACTCCACTACTCCAAAGTCCCCGTGAGGGAGAAAAGCTATTCTTATATCTGGGAGTCGGACCAGAAGCGGTGAGTTCCGTCCTCGTTCGGGAAGAAAAGAGGAGGCAGTTTCCAATATACTATGTCAGCCACATCCTTAAGGATGCAGAAACCAGATATTCAATCCTGGAGAAACTGGCCTTGGCTTTGATTATGTCCGCGCGAAGGCTTCGCCCTTATTTTTAGGCTCATTTCGTCGAAGTTGTTACAGATCATCCTTTAAAGAATATTCTTGAAAAGCCTGATCATTCAGGGAGGTTGGCAAAATGGGCTATTGAACTAAGTGAATTTGAGATATCGTACATCCCCCGAACAACAATCAAAGCGCAAATCTTGGCAGACTTCCTGGTAGATACAACAGAGCTTAGTCCTGAACAGGTGGTACGATCTCCTCTGGCTTGGATCATTTATGTGGATGGGGCTTCTGGCAGAAACTCCGTGGGAGCCGGAGTAGTGTTGATCAGCCCAAATGGCATCAGGCTGGAGCAAGCTATCAAGTTCTTTTTTCCAGTTACAAATAACCAGGCAGAATATGAAGCACTTCTGGCTGGGCTAAGGCTTGCGAAAGAGTTAGGCATAGAATATGTACATATTAGAACCGATTCACTGGTGATGGCCTCCCAGGTCTTGGGAAATTATGAGACAAGGGAGCCGATTCTGCGAAAATATCTGCTATTAGCGAAAAAGGAAATCGGAAGATTCAAGTCATTTATTATCGAGCACATCCCAAGAACGCGAAATGAGGAGGCAGATGAATTGTCGAAGTTCGGTCTTCCATCAGGGGGAGTGACCTTTGAACTCTTTCATCCGGCAATAGATGAGGCAGAACTCATGCAAATTGATCATAATCCTTCATGGAAGGATCCTTACGAGCTATTCCTATCAAAGGGGGAGTTCCACCATTCCATCAAAGATCGGAGAAGATTCAAAAGGAAAGCGGCATATTATTATCTAATAGCAGGAGTTCTCTACAGAAAAACTTTGATTTCCCCCTCAGCATGATGTGTTTCAGAAGAAGAGATCCCTATCGTACTTCAGGAAGTTCATTCTGGGGAATGTGGTAGCCATTCAGGGGCAAAAACCTTAGAAAAAAGGATCCTGCGGCAAGGATATTTTTGGCCGACTATGAGAAAGGATGCTGAAGCATTTGACAAGCGGTGTGTGCAGTGCCAAAATTTCGCCCCTCTTCAGCATTTGCCTGCTCAGTCACTCAGATCAATAACTGCGCCCTGGCCCTTCGCAGTTTGGGGGATGGATCTCATCGGACCCTTTCCAATGGCTAGCGGTCAGCGCCGCTTTATCATAGTGATGATTGACTACTTCAGTAAGTGGATCGAGGCTAAGGCACTGGCAAGAACTACTACCCAAATCATCAGAAACTTCATCTAGGGAGAAATAGTCTGCCGACACGGAATTCCGCTGGCAATTGTCACTGATAATGGTCAACAATTCAATAATCCCGAGATGATAAAATTTTGCGATCAGGTTGGAATTGACCTGCGGTTTTCCTCAGTACATCATCCAAGGACCAATGGTCAGGTAGAAGCAGCCAACAAACGAATCCAGCAGCTCCTGATGAAAAGAGTTTGGAATCAGAAAGGAAACTGGGCAGATCAACTTCCCTCCATCCTTTGGACTCTTCGTACTACTCCATCTTCAGCTACAGGGGAGACACCATTCAAACTGTCTCATGGCTCGGAGGCTGTTGTTCCTGTGGAGTTTGAGGTGGTCACTCCAAGAGTTGTGTACGGAAAAGAAGGAGGAGAAGCGTGGGTAGAATACAATGACGAGGCTATCAAGTATAGTCTGGATCTAATCGAAGAACTTCAGGATGAAGCAACAATCAGGCAAGAAGAAGTTAAAAGGAGGATGACAATGTACTTTGACAAAAATGTCAGGGTAAAGCATTTTGCTGTCGGCGACGTCGTACTAAAAAAGGTTGATGCAGCAGCCCGAACAGGCAATGTCGGGAAGCTAAATCCTAATTGGGCTGGACCTTTCATCGTCAAAGAGGTACTAAAAAGTGGGGCTTATCGCCTCCAAACAAGTGAAGGAGAAGACATCACGCGCACCTGGAGTGGAGACGATCTCAAACGGTTCTATCCTTAAAATGTCTTCTCTACTTTCCTGCAGTTTTTGAGATATTTTAATAAGAAGCACCATAGTGACACTTCTCCATGTTTGATGTTTCCTTTCTGCATTTTCTCATATATCAAACTCACTGAACCACGGAGACATCGCCAAGTTCTGCTCGAACCCCCTCGGATTGTAGTCATTTGCATAAAACCATGAAGATCATGTGTTGCGGGGAGTTTTCGCACACGTGTAGTGGTTGCTTGCCAATTCCCGTGCGGTGGTCTTCAGAACCTTGGATCCCGGCTGATATCCAACACACCCCTGCATCAAGGGAGGTCTAGGTGAATGTTGGCTCTATCATGCCCCGAGAGGGATATAATTACAACTTTGATGATCCTTCTGAGGAAAGCAATGTCGGTATTGCCCCCGCGGCATAACCACACCTGCCCAACTGATCATCTTAGTCTGTGACTATCGAATACTCCAAGGTACTCTCAAGCGATGTCTAAGCGGGACCCACAACTGAGTTGATCTCTCTGAGGAAAGCAATGTTCGCCGCCTAGGCCCACCTGCCCAATTGATCAACTCGGCTTGTAGCCCTAGGCAAGAGAGCAGTCGAGTCGCTTACAGCCCTTATGACCACTTGAGAAAAGCAATGTTCGCCGCCTAGGCCCACCTGCCCACTTGGTCATCTGGGTCTGTACTTGTTTCTCTTTATTTCTACAGCTCTTATGACCACTTGAGGAAAGCAATGTTCGCCGCCTAGGCCCACCTGCCCACTTGGTCATCTGAGTCTGTAATCATCTTTATTGCATTACCAGAGATTATCTCGTCCCATATGGTCATTATAGACCATTTGGAGGAAAAAGCAGGATTTTTATGTGCAGCATAAACCGGACGACTTAATACTCAAACCGCGCGGTTTGAAATAAGTAGGTACCAGGGCTTTCAGACGGTCAGGTTATTAAACCGGGCGGTCTGGTTATTAAACCTGGCGGTCTGGTTATTAAACCAGGCGGTCTAAAATCAGCAGGTTCCAAAGATGTCATGCGGTTCGGTTTTTAGACCGGGCGGTTTGAAATAAGCAGGTACCAGGGCTTTCAGGCGGTCTGGTTATTAAACCAGGCGGTCTAAAATCAACAGGTTCCAAAGACGTCATGCGGTTCGGTTTTTAGACCGGACGGTTTTGAAGTGAACAGGGTATCATTAAGGTATCAAGGTAAATATCAGGGAAGCAAGCATAATCATGACCGGCCGACCTTATTATCCGGATTATGAATTTATCATCCTTATGAGTTTCCATTCAATCCGATCGGATAATCAAAGGATCTTTTCAATCAGGCGGTTATGATTCTCGTTGCAAGTATTAAACCTGCTAATCGCACGAATTCTATATACAGCTCGTCAGGTTATGATTCTCGTTGCAAGTATTAAACCTGCTAATCACACGAATTCTATATACAGCTCGTACAGCTTGTCAGGTTATGATTCTCGTTGCAAGTATTAAACCTGCTAATCGCACGAATTCTATATACAGCTCGTACGGCTTGTCAGTCAATGTTATATATAACTGTCATATAGATTGATCGGATTAAATGTTAATCGCACGGTCTATCAACTGATCTTCTTGAGACTGGATATTCTGCTTACGGTCGCACGGCTTGATTATTTCAAATTCCGGATCGGTTATCTGATTGCATTCACGGAGGTGGGATTTACAGCAATGTTAGCTGCAAGTCGCCTGAGTTAAAACGCTGACCGCTCGGTCTGAAAATTGTTCTCATGACTTGTCCTTCTTTATCCTGGAAAGCAAGTATGCCGGGTCTAGTGGTAACCGCGCGGCTCAATTGTGTCCGGTCTCCGGGATGTCGTAATACATTCGTAATAAGTTAGCACTTTCTCAGAATAAATCGGATAAATTCGATTCGGATTAAAAGAAGCAAGCTATGCGAGTGGGTTTTTAGATACTTTACCGGAATCTTATGAAGACCGCTATCCTAACCGGATAAGTTGACATTCAGCCTCCAGAGCGGTCCGAGTGGCGGCCTCCCGGTCTTCTACCTCCTTCAAGCGGGCTCTCAGGTTGATCAGATCTTCCTCGAGATGGTCAAACAGCTGCGGTCCTTCCGGCAAAGTCGTTGCACTGGTTGGAATCAGTGGAACTAACGGAGGCAGGCCGGCCTCAAGGTCGCCCGGCTTCGTAACCTGATCCACGCTATCTGAAAGAAGCCGCTCGGTTATGAAAAGTAAGAGCATGCAACGCCATATATGTATATACAAATGAACATAAATACAAGAGCAGTGCCTGGACGAGGCCGCGGAATGAGGAAGCGGACAGCTTTATAGTCCGTGGAGCCCTTACCTGCCACAAGAGGATCAGGCCGCGACGGCTTGTTCAAAGCTCGCTCCGCCCCCTCCTTCTTCACCATCATTATTTCTTCCCCGGTCATCGCTGGGGGAACTTCCTCCCGCGCTTTCAGCACTTCTTCAAGCTCCCTCGTTCTCTCTTCGACCTCCAAGGCAGTCCGGCCGGCAGCTTCTCGTTCTTCGGCCTCCGTCCGAGCGGACTCTTCGGGTCGGACTGTATTATCAGTGGCAGAGGGATTCTGTCTGGAAACAATCGGGCTGTCAAGAAGCTGATCTCGCTTCACCAGCTCATCCATGCCCCTGAAGATCCCATTAAAAGATAAGCTGCTCGCCGAGTCCGGAGGCAGTTCGCCCGGTTTCGTATCAGGGGTAGCCGGTGATTCATTTGACTTGTTGGATGGAGGAGTCGCAAGGCCTAGCTCCTCCTTTAGTCGCGAATTGGTCTGGAGGAGGGATTCGGTCGGTTTTTTAAGAGCCGCCCTTTCCTTAGCGGCTAGCCTCTTGACCTTCTTCGTTATCCGCTCGGTCACGGACCCGGTCTTCTTCCTCTTCCTCTCCTTCTTGCTCGGAGCTGGGCTAACTTCTTTGGAAGGGCTGGGGTAGTCGTCCACGGACAAGGGGGTATTCAGATCGCCCGCCCTTGGGGAGTTGACCGCCTCTTCCTCCAAGTTTCTAACTAACAGATGGGGGTTCCCAGAAGGAGTAATCTCCATGCCGAACGAGTCGTTTTCGCCGGTCTTATTCGAAGGGCTACCGGTACCAGCTTTTTCGGAAGGAGCGGTCTCCTCTTTGTTCAGCGGGTTGGCAACCTGTTGACCAGGGTTTTCTGAAGGAATCAGCGGGTCACCAAGAAGAGGCCTCGAACTGTTCGCCACGGGCTCTGCAGGAGTCTTTGGAGTTGTTAAGTCCACGACCGGTTTGGGGCTATCCGCTGCGGCCTTGTCGGCCCGCTTTCTCTTTTTCCGGTCCTTTCGGTCTTGCTTTTCTGTCTCCTTATTCGACTTCTCCGACGGCTCGCGCCTCTTATCTTCCGCCCTCTTCTGATCTCCACTGGGATCCACGCGGTCTAACACAGCGTCCAGGAAGTCCATTACGGAAGAATTGCCGGTCTTAAAAATTCTAACCGCAACTGGCGAGTAATACCCCGTGATTTCAGGAAAAACTCCGCAGAATGAATTCTCTGGCTCTCTTATAGAATTTAAGGCAGGTCCGATGCGGTCTCCCGGTCAAAGCTAATATTTTCGAAATTCTCTTGAGATTTGAAAATATGCGGGGATTATGTTTGCCCGGAAAACCGCTTCTCGGGTTGGACCATTAGCAGACCACTCGAACTCCTGGGTCAGGCCGCTGGGTCCCGGGATCAGCGGTTCCCAGTTCAATAAGGGCCAGGCCGGGCGGCCTGGTGTCATTTCCGGATCGCCCCCAAAGGGAGAAGATCGTCAAAAGCTAAGGCAAAAAGGTCATCCGCAGTCTCAGCTAGAAGGCCGCGCGGGTTGTCCCATAGAAACCCGAGGTTCCAGCCCCGAAGAACAGGCCGGGGCTCCGGATCAAAGGCTATCCAAGTTACCTCGTGAAGATCGGCTAAGTCATGACCAGAAGGCAGACCGCGGTCTCCACCTCCAAACCGCGCGGTCTGCATTATTGACTTGGTCCCGGTGTCCTCAGCCTCAAGCAAGACAGGTCGGAAGAGCAAGCCGCCAAGCCGCGCGGCTTCTTTCTTTTTTCTTCTCTATGCATCCCGTCACCGCCTGCCCGTTTCTCCTGTACCCGGGCAGGAGGTTATTTTATCCCTGCCCATTCGGGCAGGCCCCCAAGCCTATAAATAGGGGGCGGCACTGTTCACAAGGGGCGCACACTCGAATCGAAGAGCTCGCTTGTCGGAGCTCCGGTCTCGAGTTTCAGGTCTTGCGAACTGTTTGACCGGCCGGCTTCTGCTTTCCTGCACTTGTAACCGCTACTTTTCAATCAAAGGAAAGCCCATCGCAAGAGTGGCATTTGCCGCGGCGGGCGAAGTCCGGCCTCGACCGCTGCTAGCGGTCTAAATTCTCTAACCAAATAGTAACCGATAATCCGCAGCCCTCGATTTTCTTCGTGAGCGCACTTTTGAATCGAACAGAAACACGCGACCTTCAGATCGCGGACTATCAGCGAAAACTTTGGTTCGGAATGTCAGACCGCCAGTTCCCTCCAAGAGACCGGTCCGATCATAGCGATGACTCCCTGTGGGAGGCTCTGGAGCGAACTAAGAGAGAAGCCGACCAGGCTCAGAAAGCAACTGATCAGCGTCTGGACGCGATCAGTCAGGCTCTAGCTCTGCTAACCAAGCAGTTAGCCCCCCAACAGGCCGCGGTTAACCCGACCATGACCCATGTTCTACCTCCTCCACCTCCATACCCATTTGCGCAGGTCGCTCACTCCCAACCGCCACCAGAAGGTTCTGCGGATCGGCAGAATTTCTACCAAGAGGCCGCGCGGTGTATGCTGGCTCGAGTCCTTGACTTCCAGGGGGCGGCTTCTCAGGCCGCTCGCTTTTCCTATCCGCCTGAGGTCGCCGCCTACCAGTCCTACCCGGCCGGAGCACCTGCCCGCTCCTATCAGGCGGCCTGTCCGCAAATGACCGCAGCAGAGATCCCCTACCACCCTGCTTTTTCTCTATACGAGGATGCCGAGGAGAGTTCTCCCTTCACGGATGAGATCCGGGGAGAGCCGGCTCCGAATAACTTTCGAGAACCACGCTTATCAACATATGGTGGGGAGTCCGATCCGGCAATTCATCTTCAAGCGTTTGAATCGGCTGTTGCTCTGAGGACCATCACTGATGCAACTAAGTGTAAGCTCCTGGTGACATCCTTCGATGGACAAGCCAGAGAATGGTTCTATGGATTGCATCCTCGATCCATTAGATGTTTTGCAGAACTGCGTAGAGAATTTCTGCTTCGATTCTCTACCTCGAAAAAGAGGAAGAACAATCCGGCAGCCCTATTTGAGATACGGCAGCAGGAAAACGAAACGTGGGCCCGCTTCGTTGACCGTTTCCAAAGGGAGATAATGGAGGTGCAAAACGTCGATCCAGAGTTATATAGGGTCGCTCTGATGCATGGCCTTAGGGAGGGGCCGCTGAAATTTGAAGCTCAAATCAGGGAGCCAAAAACATACCAGGAGATGAATAGTCTGGCTAACAAATTTATCAGGGGAGAAAAGACCAATCCTGGTTATGTTGCCAAATTGCTCAGCAATAATGATCAGTTTAATCCCGCATCAACTCATCAGCAACGTTACAATCATCCATCTCGGCCTGATTTCGAACCCCGGGCTCAGAGGGGGAGGAATCTAAAGCCTAAACAACCATTTCTCGGCCATCAACGGTTTCAAGATCAGAAACCGCCGTTGGCCATCGCACCCACTCAACCCATGGGAGTTCCGCAAATAATGCCCGTATATCTGCCGCAGTACATCGCACAACCATCCCCAACTATCCCATCCATCCGATATGATGAATCTCAGGAGTCGTTCACCCCTCTCAATGTCACCATGAACGAGGTCGTGCAGATTCTCCAAAAGAGGCCTGACTTCAAGAGGCCTCCTCCCTTGAAATCAGAAATTCGCAACCGGAACCCTAACTTTTATTGTGAATATCATAAAGAGGAAGGGCATCAGACTGAGGATTGCCGGGCCCTCCGGTGGTTGATAGAGAAGCTCTTGAAAGAAGGGAAGCTCCGAGGGTTGATTCGGCAAGAAACCCCGGTTGAGCCGCGAACCGAGAAGAAGAAGGAAGTGGTCGAAGTGACCTGGGAGTGTGCTGATGTGGAAGAGGCAGGTTGCTATGGGGATATACACCCCACAACCGAGTGTATAGAGGTGAATGACGTTGGCCCTCTTGGAAACGTCTATTGCATTCATGGTGGGGCAGGAGTAGAATCTTCTCGGAAATCTAGCATCGGGAGAGTTACGAAGCAAGAAGTGGCAGTCGCCTCCACTTCTACTCCAGAAAGGGCGGTCGTTACCTTCGGCCAGGAAGATCTTTCCCCAAATGCAAATCCTTTTGATGATGCAGTGGTGATAAAGGCGGTTATTGAAAACTACACCGTGCACAAAATTCTGATTGATACCGGCAGTTCAGTTAATCTCATTTTCCGTGAAACATTCGAAGCCCTTAAAACTGGAAAGTCTTTACTCTCCACGGAAGGGCCCCTCTATGGCTTCTCGGGAGAGAAGAAGGAAGTGGAGGGGTGCGTAAAGCTTTTGGTATCGCTGGGGGGAATAACAAAGCTGATAAACTTCGTGGTGGTGGAAGCCCCAAGCAGCTACTGTGCAATTTTCGGAAGGCCAATTCTGAACGCTTACAGAGCGGTAGTATCTACCTTCCATTTGGCCTTGAAGTTCGCCGCTGAGGGGCGTCAATATCGGATCCGGAGTGATCCAAGGGTTGCTCGCGAATGCTATGTAAAGACAGTTAATGTGATCACCGAGGCACCACTTCACAAGGCTCAGAATGACATCTATGAGGTGTCCAAACTCCCTGAGGAAATCAAAGAAAGCACAGAGCGGAAAGGAGTTTACCTGGAACCTGCCCAGGAGATCCAAGAAGTCCCCATTGCTGAAGGGGAAGAGAAGAAGCTGGTCATCAATGCCGAGCTGTCGGAAGAGGAAAAAGCTCAACTAACCTCCTGCCTGTTGGAGAACTTGGACATCTTCGCCTGGTCAGCGGAGGACATGCCTGGGGTAGATCCAGACGTAGCATGCCATCACCTCAACGTCTCTCCTGAATTCAAGCCGATCCAATAAAAGAAGAGGGAGGTGGCAACAAAGCTGGCATTGCCCATCAGAGAGGAGGTTTCCAAGCTCCTAAAAGCGGGTTTTATCTCTGAAATTCAATATCCAACGTGGATGTCAAACATTGTAATGGTTCCAAAATCTGGTGGGAAGTGGCGCATGTGCGTGGACTTCACAAAGCTCAATAAAGCGTGCCCCAAAGATTGCTATCCCTTGCCTCGGATAGATGTTTTAGTAGATTCCGCGGTAGGATATAATTTCATGAGCTTTCTAGATGCATTTTCTGGTTATCACCAGATTAAGATGCATAAACCTGATATCCCGCATACATCCTTCATTACCAATGATGGATGTTATTGTTATCTTGTCATGCCCTTCGGGCTCAAAAATGCGGGGGCGACATATCAGAGGATGATGGACACAGTATTCAAAAAACAAAAAGGGAGAAATCTTGAAGTATATGTAGACGATCTTCTTCTAAAAAGTAAAACTTTTTCAATCCATCTGAAAGACCTCGTAGAGACGTTCGCTACTCTGTGGAGGTTCAAATTAAAACTAAATCCTTTGAAATGTGTGTTTGGGGCCGACAAAGGAAAATTTCTGGGACACCTTCTCACCCCTAATGGCCTCGCGCCAAACCCAGATAAAGTAAAGGCCATCCTGGACATGACCCCTCCTCGCAATCCGAAGGAAGTACAGCAACTTGGGGGGAGGTTGGCAGGATTAAGCCGATTCATTTCCAAGTCAGGGGATAAAAGCGCTCCATTTTTCAAAACACTTAGGGGAGGATCTAAGTTCGAATGGAGTGAAGAGTGCGATAATGCTTTCGAACAGTTGAAAAAGCAGTTAACCTCAACCCCTCTTCTTCAAATCCCTCGCGAAGGGGAAACACTATTCTTATACTTGGGAGTGGGCCCAGATGCGATAAGCTCTGTCCTGGTGCGGGAAGAAAAAAAGAAGCAGTTTCCGATATATTATGTCAGCCACATTCTCAAAGATGCGGAAACTAGATATTCAATCTTGGAGAAATTAGCCTTGGCTTTGGTCATGTCATCACGAAGGCTCCGCCCCTATTTTCAGGCTCATTCCATTCAGGTGGTCTCGGACCATCCACTAAAGAGCATCTTGGAAAAGCCGGATCATTCAGGAAGGTTGGCCAAATGGGCAATCGAGTTAAGCGAGTTCGAAATATTATACATTCCCAGAACGGCAATAAAGGCACAAGTATTGGCAGATTTCTTGGCAGACACGATGGAGTCTAATCCAGAACAAATAGTGCAATCTCCCTTGGCTTGGATCATTTATGTGGATGGGGCTTCTGGCAGAAACTCCGTGGGAGCCGGAGTGGTCCTGATCAGTCCAAATGGCATCAGGCTGGAGCAGGCTATCAAATTCTTCTTTTCAGTTACAAATAACCAGGCCGAATACGAAGCATTCTTGGCCGGCTTGAGACTCGCGAAGGAGCTTGGGATAGAACACGTTCATGTGAAAACTGATTCTCTTGTGATGGCTTCGCAGGTTCTAGGGAATTATGAAACAAGAGAACCGATATTGAGAAAGTATCTATTTTTAGCTAAGAAAGAAATTGGGAGATTCAAATCCTTCATTATCGAACACATTCCGAGAACACAGAATGAAGAGGCAGACGAATTGTCAAAGTTTGGTCTTCCATCAGGAGGGGTGACCTCAGAACTCTTTCGTCCGGCAATAGATGAGACAGAGGAAGAGGAGTTCATGCAGATCTATCAGCATCCTTCCTGGAAAGACCCCTACGAATTGTTTCTGTCAAAAGGAGAGTTCCATTCATCAATCAGGGACAGAAATAGATTCAAAAGAAAGGCAGCCTACTACTACTTGATGGCAGGAGTCCTGTATAGAAAAACTCTGATTTCTCCCTCAGCGCGATGTGTCTCAGAAGAAGAAATTCCGATCATACTTCAGGAAATTCATTCAGGAGAGTGTGGTAGTCATTCAGGAGCAAAGACTTTGGAGAAAAGGATCTTGCGGCAGGGATATTTTCTGGCCGACCATGAGGAAAGATGCTGAAGCATTTGCCAGGCGATGTGTCCAGTGCCAAAAGTTCGCTCCTCTTCAACATTTGCCTGCTCAGTCGCTCAGGTCGATAACCGCGCCGTGGCCCTTTGCAGTATGGGGAATGGATCTTATGGGACCCTTTCCAATGGCCAGTGGTCAACGCCGTTTCATCCTTGTAATGATCGACTATTTCAGTAAGTGGATTGAGGCAAAAGCGCTGGCAAAAACAACAACTCAAATTGTCAAAAACTTCATCTGGGGGGAAATAATCTGCCGGCATGGAATTCCGTTAGCAATTGTTACCGATAACGGTCCACAGTTCAACAATTCCGCGATGAAAAGCTTCTGCGATCAGGCAGGAATTGATCTGCGATTTTCCTCAGTACATCATCCCAGGACCAATGGTCAGGTGGAAGCAGCGAACAGGCAAATCTGGCAGCTCTTGATGAAAAGGGTCTTAAATCAAAAAGGGAATTGGGCGGACCAGCTTCCTTCCATCCTTTGGACTCTTCGTACTACGCCATCTTCAGCTACAGGGGAGACGCCGTTCAAACTATCTCATGGCTCAGAGGCCGTTGTTCCCGTAGAATTTGAAGTGGTCACTCCAAGGGTTATATATGCAAAAGAGGGAGGAGAATCATGGATGGATGAAAATGATGAGGCTATGAGGTATAGTCTGGATCTAATCGAGGAGCTTCAAGACGAGGCAACTATCAGACAGGAGGAAGTTAAAAGGAGGATGGCAAAATATTTTGACAAGAATGTCAGAGTAAAGCAGTTCGCAAGCGGTGATTTGGTATTAAAGAAGGTAGATGTTGCAGCCAGGTCTGGTAATGTTGGAAAGCTGGATCCTAATTGGGCAGGACCTTTTATCATCAAAGAAGTATTAAAGAACGGGGCCTACCGTCTCCACACCAGTGAAGGGGAAGACATCCCGCGTACTTGGAGCGGTGACGATCTTAAACGATTCTATCCTTGAATTATCTCTTTTATTCTCTACATTTCTTTTGGTATTAAATGAAAAGCCCTATACTGACACCTCTTCTTGTCTGATGGTTCTCTACATCGTGAATGTAAATATACATATCTCACTCCCCAAACCTCTGAGATATCGCCGAATTCTGCTCGAACCCCCTCGGATTATAGTCGTAGCGTAAAACCCACCAAGACCATGTGATGCGGGGAGTTTTCGCACACGTGTAGTGGTAGCTTGCCAATTCCGCTGCGGAGGTCTTCAGAATTTTGGATCCCGGCCGATATCTGACACACCCCTGCATCAAGGGAGGTCTAGGTGATTGTCAGCTCTATCATGCCCCGAAGGGATATAGTTACAGCTTTGATGATCTTTCTGAGGAAAGCAATGTTCGTCGCCGAGGCCCACCTGCCCAACTGATCATCATAGTCTGTGACCATCGAATACTCTTAGGTACTCTCGAAACGGTGCCTAGTTGGGCCCACAACTGAGTTGATCTCTCTGAGGAAAGCAATGTTCGCCGCCGAGGCCCACCTGCCCAATTGATCAACTCGGCTTGTAACCCTAGGCAAGAGAGCGGATGAGTCGTTTACAGCTCCTATGACCACTTGAGGAAAGCAATGTTCGCCGCCGAGGCCCACCTGCCCACTTGGTCATTTGAGTCTGTACATACCTTTTTTATTTTCTCTACAGGGAGGCATTTGCCTCTTATGGTTTCTTGTATAAGAACAATTCGAGGAAGATTTGGTTAGAACAGGTGCAGGTGTTCGTCTACCCTAACAAAGGGTTATGACATTAAGACCGTGCGGTCTGAACATCTAAACCGAACGGTCTGATTGGATATAAGTTGGGATATTTCCTGGCAATTATATAATGACCCGAGTGGTTATCCAACCGGGCGACCTTATCAATTTTTTAATTAGGTATCTCCGGAACCGATCATCTATTACCCGGGTGGCATTCAAGCCGGGCGGGTCCATTCATCTTTTATATAAATTGATATTTCTGGAACTAATATATATAATTACTCGGATCTCATTCTGGCCGGACGGTTTTATCTATCTATCCATCCTTTAATAAGTTGGATGTTTTTAGATTTAGTCATATGATTATCCGGATTGTGTTCTAGCCGGGCGAATCTGTCTGTCTTTAAACTAAGTTGGATATCTCCAAAGCTGATTATCTGATTGTCCGGGTTGTATTCAAACCGGGCGGGATCATCCATCCTTTATAAAGATTGAATATTTCTGGAGCTAATTATATGATCGCTCGGGTTACATTTTGACTGAATCGGATCTATCTATCTCTCCATTCTATCAAGTTGTATTTCTGGATCTGGCTATATGATCCGGGTTGAATTTTAAACCGGCCGGGCACTATCTATTCCTGAATGAATAGTCGAAATTGGATATTTCTGGATCTGGCTATATGATCCGGGTTGAATTTTAAACCGGCCGGGCACTATCTATTCCTGAATGAATAGTCAAAATTGGATATTTCTGGATCTGAATACATGGTCACTCGGATTATGCTCTAACCGATCAGGTTAAGCTATTTCTTAGCGAAAATTATCTCTAGACACAATGGATTGCTCGCCAGGACTGAATTCGAACCGCGTGAAAGTTGTTCATTATTTATAGCAGCAAGTATAAAATATCTTCAAATGAAAAGAAGCCGCCCGGTGTATATTATAGTCGCATAAGTCTATGCGTTATGGATCATACTATCAGAAATTAGGCGTGTTGAGATCTAAACAAGTAATCGCACGGTTCGGACAAAGGATCGTCGAAGATAATCCATCATCACTTATGCTCGGACCAGGATGTTCGCGCGGTTGGATCATAAAGAGCAAAGAAAAGAGACAAGGTATCACAAGTAAGTAATAATAGAAGGACAATCAGACAGGTAAAATCTCTGTTTCATTTTTTCAAAATGTGTTTACAAAATATTGACCGCCCGGCCAACAAAAAGAAACCGGCGGTTACAAAAATTAAAAACAAAAGACAAGGGCACTAGTCTGCCGATTCTTTCTTCTTCTTCTTGACAGGAGAATTTGAGTCCGCACCATCGATGTCAACCTCCGGCGAATAACCTTCGCTTAATGAGGAGGAGCCGGATGAACTGCTGTCACTAGACCGCCCGGTCTTGCTTGCAGAACCGGTGGTTCCAGAGGACAAGCTGTCCTCGTCGTCGTCGTCGCTGGCATCACCATCCGCGTCGGCCTCTTCAGCGGCTTCACCACTTCCATCGCCTCCTTGATGGAGCACGATCTCCCTGCCCGCGTCGGCCTCGGCCTCCTCGCCTACCTTGGATTTTCCTTTTTTTCCTTCGGCTGATTTCGTCAAGTTGGACCTTCAAGGCGGGGAAGAGGTCGGAGAAGGTGGTTCCATCAAATCCTTCACACAGACCGCCCCGGTCACCTATGAGACCCAAGGCTTTGTCGATCCCCTGGGCCACATGAGGCAGCACTTCATCTTGAAAGGCCGGGTTGGTCACCTCATATTGCTTCTGCAAGAAGAGGAAAAATGAGTTAGGCCGCTCGGGCTAAACAAAGGGAACCGCGTTGTCTTTTGAGAAACTCACCGCCACGACTTCTTGAAGCCGCGCGTTCTCCTCTCGAAGCCGCGTATTCTCCGCAGCCTGCTCCTCGTACTTCTTCTCCAGGTGTTTCTGAACAGAAACTAGCCGCTTATACGCCAGGGCCATGAAGTGGTTGGCCGAAAACCCCCAGGCGCCGGCTTGAGCCGCTAGCCGGGGGAGCTCTTCTTCAGGGGTTCTCATCAGCCTCCTTAGGGTCTTTCGACCATACAAGGCGGGCCCCAGCGGCTAGGGCATGGCGTTCAATTTTGTCGCTCCCCCATGGAGGAAGAGCGGTGGATACCCGGATCCGGCTTCCGTCCCTATGCCAAAGGACGGTCGGATTGCCCTGCAGATCGGGCGGGTTCCCACAAGAGCGAAGGAGCTCGTAGTCATCAGGAGAAGCCGGGCCTTCTTCCTCAGACGATAGCGATCTGTTTCGCTTCAGCCTCTTCTCCCTTTGAGTCAAAACCGGGACGACTGGCGTGACCGGCTTGTTCGCAGGGACGGCGTGGGCAGCTGTAAAGAGAAAACAAAAGTATAAGTAACGAAGTTCGCGCGGTTACATACAGGCGGTCAAAAAGAACTTACTATGCTCAGGGAGGATATCCTCCAGCTCCGAGAACAGCGGGATGTAGTGGTTGATATCCAACCGCTCGTTCTCAAGGAACGCGAAGGTGTCCGCCTCAATCTTTCCGACCTGAGGGATCTGGAAAACTTCTTCCCCTCGGACTTGCGGGTTGGTCTGCAACAGTCCGAAGTTGCCTTCGAGCATTACGAACCGCTCCGACCAGTCGGAGACTTTGTTCGCCAAATTGACGATCTTCAACCCATGGCAGCCGAAGTAGAGGTGCCCCCTGTAAGCTGAAGTCCCCGAGTCGGAGGCAGCCCGCACCGAGAAGAATTTTCTGAATAGGTCGAGGGAGAACCTGATCCGCTCGAACCGCAGGTACGAGATGAAACAATATATGGAGGCGATGGAGTTCGGTGGAAGTTGACCGGGTACGACCCCGTAATGGTCGAAGATGGCTATGACTTCAAGCGGCAGTGGAAACTTGAAGCCATATTCGAAGTGGTCAACCGGGATAGCTATCTGGTGCGGATTGGAAGAGTTAATCCGCTCATCGCGTAGAGGAAGCCGCGCGAGTAGATTACTCCCTGCCATGTGTTTTGCGATGAAATCGTCCAGTTCGCTCTGAGTAAGGCGGCATTCCGGATGGTCCCCCGATTGGAATGCTAAGGCCGCATCAGCTCGGACGGCTTTAACTTTAACAGGTCGCTGCGACTTGTTCTTAGATCGCGCCATCCGGAAATCGTGAGAATGACTTCGAAGAATTCCCTACTTATAGATTTCTATGATCTGTGAATAGTAAAATCATATCGCGGCTATACATTCTAACCGCGCGGTCAATGATCTAATTGGTTAGATTCACCAGAAAAATAAAAGAAACAAAGGCATCCAGGAAAACAGAAACAAGCATACATCACAGATCGAGCGACCTGAAGTCGGTTCGAATAAAGCATGAGATCTAAAACAGAACACAAAGTATAGTGGTTAAATAAGAGACCGCACGAGTTATCCAGAATACAAGACAAAAAACATTGTTCAAATCAATAAACCACGCTTATAGTACAAATTGTTCTCAAAGGCCGGTCACGGCTGACGGCGTTCTGGGGAGACATCCTCTCGGTGAAGTCGCGCGACCTGGTCACTGGTTGTGTTCAGGAGAGAATAAATCTGGCTTGTATGATAATGAAGGTGGTTGATTGTGCTATGAAGCCGCCCGACATCCCTTTCGACCCGCGTAGCGGCAATCATACGGGGGGTTGCGGCGGCCTCGTCAATCATTGGATCAGCCGCCCGGACTAGGGGAGGATTCGAGCTCGCTCCAATAGTCGGGCGGCTAACAGCTACCACCCCATCGTTCATATTTCGCCGACCAGCGGCGACTTCTCTGGTTAAACGCAGGAATTTATCCTGGTAATATTTCGAGTCGCTCTCAAATTTAGCAGAGGCTCTCTTCTCCTTCTCCAGTTGAGCGGTTAGAGCAGCTCGCGTAGCCACCACTGCTGCCCGCGCGGCCTCAAGCTGCGTCTCCAGGACTTTCTCCTTTTCTGAGCCGGATTTCCTGTTGATCTCCGACTGCGCCTTCAGCGCCTCTTCAGCCTTCTTCCTCGCAATCTGCTCAGCCTCCAGAGCGGTCCGAGTGGCGGCCTCCCGGTCTTCTACCTCCTTCAAGCGGGCTCTCAGGTTGATCAGATCTTCCTCGAGATGGTCAAACAGCTGCGGTCCTTCCGGCAAAGTCGTTGCACTGGTTGGAATCAGTGGAACTAACGGAGGCAGGCCGGCCTCAAGGTCGCCCGGCTTCGTAACCTGATCCACGCTATCTGAAAGAAGCCGCTCGGTTATGAAAAGTATGAGCATGCAACGCCATATATGTATATACAAATGAACATAAATACAAGAGCAGTGCCTGGATGAGGCCGCGGAATGAGGAAGCGGACAGCTTTATAGTCCGTGGAGCCCTTACCTGCCACAAGAGGATCAGGCCGCGACGGCTTGTTCAAAGCTCGCTCCGCCCCCCTCCTTCTTCACCATCATTATTTCTTCCCCGGTCATCGCTGGGGGAACTTCCTCCCGCGCTTTCAGCACTTCTTCAAGCTCCCTCGTTCTCTCTTCGACCTCCAAGGCAGTCCGGGCGGCAGCTTCTCGTTCTTCGGCCTCCGTCCGAGCGAACTCTTCGGGCCGGACTGTATTATCAGTGGCAGAGGGATTCTGTCTGGAAACAATCGGGCTGTCAAGAAGCTGATCTCGCTTCACCAGCTCATCCATGCCCCTGAAGATCCCATTAAAAGATAAGCTGCTCGCCGAGTCCGGAGGCAGTTCGCCCGGTTTCGTATCAGGGGTAGCCGGTGATTCATTTGACTTGTTGGATGGAGGAGTCGCAAGGCCTAGCTCCTCCTTTAGTCGCGAATTGGTCTGGAGGAGGGATTCGGTCGGTTTCTTAAGAGCCGCCCTTTCCTTAGCGGCTAGCCTCTTGACCTTCTTCGTTATCCGCTCGGTCACGGACCCGGTCTTCTTCCTCTTCCTCTCCTTCTTGCTCGGAGCTGGGCTAACTTCTTTGGAAGGGCTGGGGTAGTCGTCCACGGACAAGGGGGTATTCAGATCGCCCGCCCTTGGGGAGTTGACCGCCTCTTTCTCCAAGTTTCTAACTAACAGATGGGGGTTCCCAGAAGGAGTAATCTCCATGCCGAACGAGTCATTTTCGCCGGTCTTATTCGAAGGGCTACCGGTACCAGCTTTTTCGGAAGGAGCGGTCTCCTCTTTGTTCAGCGGGTTGGCGACCTGTTGACCAGGGTTTTCTGAAGGAATCAGCGGGTCACCAAGAAGAGGCCTCGAACTGTTCGCCACGGGCTCTGCAGGAGTCTTTGGAGTTGTTAAGTCCACGACCGGTTTGGAGCTATCCGCTGCGGCCTTGTCGGCCCGCTTTCTCTTTTTCCGGTCCTTTCGGTCTTGCTTTTCTGTCTCCTTATTCGACTTCTCCGACGGCTCGCGCCTCTTATCTTCCGCCCTCTTCTGATCTCCGCTGGGATCCACGCGGTCTAACACAGCGTCCAGGAAGTCCATTACGGAAGAATTGCCGGTCTTAAAAATTCTAACCGCAACTGGCGAGTAATACCCCGTGATTTCAGGAAAAACTCCGCAGAATGAATTCTCTGGCTCTCTTATAGAATTTAAGGCAGGTCGGATGCGGTCTCCCGGTCAAAGCTAATATTTTCGAAATTCTCTTGAGATTTGAAAATATGCGGGGATTATGTTTGCCCGGAAAACCGCTTCTCGGGTTGGACCATTAGCAGACCGCTCGAACTCCTGGGTCAGGCCGCTGGGTCCCGGGATCAGCGGTTCCCAGTTCAATAAGGGCCAGGCCGGGCGGCCTAGTGTCATTTCCGGATCGCCCCCAAAGGGAGAAGATCGTCAAAAGCTAAGGCAAAAAGGTCATCCGCAGTCTCAGCTAGAAGGCCGCGCGGGTTGTCCCAT
Source organism: Dactylorhiza incarnata (assembly GCA_033032865.1). Lineage (NCBI taxonomy): Eukaryota > Viridiplantae > Streptophyta > Magnoliopsida > Asparagales > Orchidaceae > Dactylorhiza > Dactylorhiza incarnata. The sequence continues at coordinate 297,071 of JAWHQI010000697.1, forward strand.
AGAAACCCGAGGTTCCAGCCCCGAAGAACAGGCCGGGGCTCCGGATCAAAGGCTATCCAAGTTACCTCGTGAAGATCGGCTAAGTCATGACCAGAAGGCAGACCGCGGTCTCCACCTCCAAACCGCTGCGGTCTGCATTATTGACTTGGTCCCGGTGTCCTCAGCCTCAAGCAAGACAGGTCGGAAGAGCAAGCCGCCAAGCCGCGCGGCTTCTTTCTTTTTTCTTCTCTATGCATCCCGTCACCGCCTGCCCGTTTCTCCTGTACCCGGGCAGGAGGTTATTTTAGCCCTGCCCATTCGGGCAGGCCCCCAAGCCTATAAATAGGGGGCGGCACTGTTCACAAGGGGCGCACACTCGAATCGAAGAGCTCGCTTGTCGGAGCTCCGGTCTCGAGTTTCAGGTCTTGCGAACTGTTTGACCGGCCGGCTTCTGCTTTCCTGCACTTGTAACCGCTACTTTTCAATCAAAGGAAAGCCCGTCGCAAGAGTGGCATTTGCCGCGGCGGGCGAAGTCCGGCCTCGACCGCTGCTAGCGGTCTAAATTCTCTAACCAAATAGTAACCGATAATCCGCAGCCCTCGATTTTCTTCGTGAGCGCACTTTTGAATCGAACAAAGCTGAGTCTCCAGGCCATTCTCCCTTTCTGTCCTGGACTTCCTGTCGATCTCCACCTGCGCCTTCAGCGCCTCTTCAGCCTTCTTCCTCGCCATTCGCTCGGCCTCCAGAACAGTCCGAGTGTCGGCCTCCCAGTCTTCCACCTCCTTCAAACGAGCCCTCAGATTTGCTAGATCCTCCTCGAGATGCTCGAACAATTGCGGCCCTTCTTGCGAAGTCGTCGCACAGGTTGATATCGGGGGAACTAATGGAGGCAGGCTGGCCTCAAGGTCCCCCGGCTTCGCAATCTGATCCCCGCTATCTGCAAGAAGCCGCGCGGTTATAAAAAGCAAGAGCATGCAACGCCATATATATATATAAAAATGAACATAAATATAAGATCAATGCCTGGGCGCACAGGCCGCTTAGACTGTTCCGGGTCCATCCTCCGTCGTTGCTCACGCCAGAGTCTCTCCGTACTCTGCCTAGCGGAAGAGGACCAGGCCGCTAAGGGAAAAAAAGCTCGGCGGTGGGTTCAGTAATTTATTGCGACGAGGCCGCGGAATGAAGAAGCGGATAGCTTTATAATCCGTGGAGCGCTTACCTGGCGCAAAAGGATCAGGCCGCAGCGGCTTGTTTAAAGACCGTTCCGCCCCTTCCTTCTTCACCATCATTATCTCCTCCCCGGTCATCACCGGGGGAACCTCCGCCCGCACTTTCAACACTTCTTCGAGTTCCCTCGCTTTCTCTTCAACCTCCAAGGCGGTCCGGGCAGCAGCTTCTCGAGCTTCGGCCTCCGTCTGAGCGGTCTCCTCAGGCTGGGCTGTGTTATCTGTAACAGGGGCAGTTCGCTATGAAGCCATCGGGCTGTCAAGAAGCTTATCCCGCCCCATCAGCTCATCCATATCCTGAAAGATACCATTAAGTGATAAGCTACTCGCCGAGTCCGGAAGCAGGTCGCCCGGTTTCGCATCAGGGGTAGCCGGCGAATCATTTACCTTAGTGGATGGAGGAGTCGCTAGGCCAAGCTCCTCTTTTAGTCGCGGATTGGTCTGGAGGAGGGACTCGGCTGGTTTCTTAAAAGCCGCCCTTTCCTTGGAGGCTAGTCTCTTAACCTTCTTGGTTATTCGCTCGGTCACTGACCCGGTCTTCTTCCTTTTCTTCTCTTTCTTACCCGGAGCTGGGCTAACTTCTTTGGGGGGACTGGGGTAGTCGTCCACGGATAAAGGAGTACTCAGTTCGCCCGGCCTTGGAGAGTTAACCGCCTCCTCCCCCAAATCTCTAACTAGCAAGTGAGGATTCCCGGATGGGGTGATTTCCATGCCAAACGAGTCGGTCTCGCCGACCTTCTTCGAAGGGCTACCGGGGTCAACTTTTCCAGAAGGGGCGGCCTCCCCTTTGTTCAGCGGGCTAGCAGCCTGTTGGCCAAGGTCTCTGGGAGGAATCAGCGAGTCGCTGGGGGGAGGCCCCGAACTGTCCGCTGCGGGCTCCGCGGGAGTCTTGAGGGTTTGTTGAGTCCACGACGGACTTGGGATTATCCGCCGCGGCTTTCTCAGCCCGCTTCCTCTTTTTCCGGTCCTTCCGGTCCTGCTTTTCCTTCTCCTCTTTCGACTTCTCCGTCGATTCGCGCCTTTTATCTTCCACCTTCTTTTGATCTCCGGCGGGATCCACGCGGTCTAACACGGTGTCTAGGAAGTCCATTGTTGAAGAATTACCAGTCTTAAAAATTCTAACCGCAACTGGCGAGCAATATCCCGTGATTTCAGAAAAAACTCTGCAGAATGAATTCTCTGGCTCTCTTATAGAATTCAGGGCAAGTCGGATGCGGTCTCCCGGCTAAAGCTAATATTTCGAAATTCTCTTGAGATTTGAAAATATGCGGGGATTATGTTTACCCGGAAAACCGCTTCTCGGGTTGGATCATTCTCGGACCGGGCGAACTGCTGGGTCAGGCCGCTGGGTTCCAGGATCAGTGGCTCTCAGTTCAGGGTAAACCAGGCCAGGTGGTCTGATGTCATTTTCGGACCGCCCCCAAGAGTGAAGGTCGTCAAGGGCCAAGGCAAGAAGGCTATCCGCGGTCTCAGGTAGGAGACCGTGCGGGTTGTGCCATAGAGACTCAAGGTTCAAGCCCGGAGAACAAGCCGCAGTTTCAGATCAGAGACTATCGGGGTTGCCTCGTGAAGATCAGCCAAGCCATGTCCAGAAGGCAGACCGTGGTCTCAAGCCAGAGGCCGCTCGGTCTGCATCCTTGACTTGGTCCCGGTATCTTCAGCCTCAGGTCAGACAGGTCGGAAGAGCAAGCCGCCAAGCCGCGCGGCTTCTTTCATTTTCTTCTTTGTGCATCCCGTCACCACCTGCCCGTTTTCTCCTGTACCCGAGCAGGAGGTAATTATATCCCTGCCCATTCGGGCAGGCCCCCAAGCCTATACATAGGGGGCGGCACTGTTCACAAGACACGCACACTAGAATCCAAGAGCTCGCTTGTTTGAGCTGCGGTCTCGAGTTTCCCGTCTTGCGGACTGTCTGACCGGCCGGCTTCTCTTTTCCTGCATTTATAACCTCTGTAACCGCCTCATTTTAATCAAAGGAAAGCCCTTCGCAGGAGTGGCATTTGCCGCGGCGGGCGAAGTCCGGCCTCGACCGCTGCTAGCGGTCTGAATTCTCTAACCGAATAGTAACTGATAATCCGCAACCCTCGATTTCCTTCGGAGGCGCACTTTTATTCGAACAGAATGGGTTAAATTTGTTCTCCATTGGATTTAGGGCTCCTATCTCATTCTAAAAAGGTGTCCTTTGGTGCTAAATTTCGCATTACCACTGCAATCGGCTATATAAAGACAACTAAATGAATTGAAATGGGTAAAACTTGTGCCCCAATGAATGTAGTGCTCCGAGCTCATTCCGAAAAGGCGTTGTGGGGTAAAATCGGACAACCGGATCAAAAGTTATTGCCGTTTAAAGTTTAAGTGTCATTTGGAGCTAAATCTCTCACTTTCGCTACAAACCGCATCTAAAATTCTTTCATTTTGAAAATTATGTGTCATTTGGAGCAAAATCTCGCATTACCAGTAGAACCCAATGTATATCAACCTCTAAACGAGCTTGAATGGGTTAAAATTGTTCTCCATTGGATTTTGGGCTCCTATCTCATTATGAAAAGGTGTCCTTTTGAGCTAAATTTTGCATTACCGCTGCAACTGGCTATATATAAACAACTAAATGAACTGGACTGGGTAAAAATTATGCTCTAATGAATGTAGTGCTCCGAGCTCATTCCGAAAAGGTGTTGTGGGGTAAAATCAGACAAACTGATCAAAAGTTATTGCTGTTTAAAGTTTAAGTGTCATTTGGAGCTAAATCTCTCACTTTCGCTACAAACCGCATCTAAAATTCTTTCATTTTGAAATTTATGTGTCATTTGGAGAAAAATCTCGCAATACCAGTAGAACCCACTGTATATCGACCATTAAACGAGCTTGAATGTGTTAAAATTGTTCTCCATTGGATTTAGAGCTCCTATCTCATTCTAAAAAGGTGTCCTTTGGTGCTAAATTTTGCATTACCGCTGCAATCTGTTATATATCGACAACTAAATGAACTAGAATGGGTAAAACTTGTGCTCCAATGAATGTAGTGCTCCGAGATCATTCCGAAAAGGTGTTGTGGGGTAAATTCAGAAAACCGGATCAAAAGTTATTGCTGTTTAAAGATTAAGTGTCATTTGGAGCTAAATCTCTCACTTTCGCTACAAACCGCATCTAAAATTCTTTTATTTTGAAATTTGTGTCATTTGGAGCAAAATCTCGCATTACCAGTAGAACCCACTATATATCGACCTCTAAACGAGCTTGAATGGGTTAAAATTGTTCTTCATTGGATTTAGGGCTCCTATCTCATTATGAAAAGGTATTGTGGGTGAAAATCTGACAACCGGATCAAAAGTTACGGATGTTGAAGTTTAGGTCTCCTTTCGAGCTAAATATCTTATTACCAACCCGGTTGTATATTGACCACTAAACAAATTAGAATGGGTAAAAATTTTTCTCCATTGGATGTAGGGCTCCGAGCTCATTCCAAAAAGGTGTTGTTCGCAAAAATCGGACAACCAGATCAAAAGTTATGGATGTTACAGTTTATGTGTCAAGAGGAGCAAAATCCCTCATTACCATTGCAACCGGCTGTATATTGACCTCTAAAATGAGTTGGAATGGTTTAAAAATTGTGCTCCATTGGATGTATGCCTCCGAGCATATTCCGTAAAGGTGTTGTGGGCAACAATAAAATATACAAATCAAAAGTTATGGCTGTTAGAAGTTTAGGTGTAATTTGGAGCTAAATTTCGTATTACCACTGCAACCGGCATATATCGAAAACTAAATGAACTGGAATGGGTAAAACTTGTGCTCCAATGAATGTTTTGCTCCGAGCTCATTCCGAAAAGGTGTTGTGGGATAAAATCAGACAACCAGATCAAAAGTTATTGTTGTTTTAAAGTTTGAGTGTCATTTAAAGCTAAAGCTCTCACTTTCGCTACAAACCGCATCTAAAATTCTTTCATTTTGAAACTTTTGTGTCATTTGGAGCAAAATCTCGCATTACCAGTAGAACCCACTGTATATCGACCTCTAAACGAGCTTGAATGGGATAAAAATTGTTCTCCATTAGATTTAGGGCTCCTATCTCATTCTGAAAGGTATCCACTGGAGCTAAATTTGCATTACCGCTCCAAACCGGCTATATATTGAGAACTAAATGAACTAGACTGGGTAAAAATTGTGCTCCAATGAATGTAGTGCTCCGAGCTCATTCCGAAAAGGTGTCGTGGGGTAAAATCAGACAACCGGATCAAAAGTTATTGCTGTTTAAAGTTTAAGTATCATTTGGAGCTAAATCTCTCACTTTCGCTACAAACCGCATCTAAAATTATTTCATTTTGAAATTTATGTGTCATTTGGACCTAAATCTTATATTACTAGTAGAACGCACTGTATATAGACCTCTAAACGAGCTTGAATTTGTTAAAATTGTTCTTCATTAGATTTAGGGCTCCTATCTCATTCTGAAAAGGTGTCCACTGGAGCTAAATTTTGCATTACCGCTCCAACCGGCTATATATCGACAACTAAATGAACTAGACTGGGTAAAAATTGTGCTCCAATGAATGTAGTGCTCTGAGCTCATTCCGAAAAAGTGTCGTGTGGTAAATCAGACAACCAGATCAAAAGTTATTGCTGTTTAAAGTTTAAGTGTCATTTGGAGCTAAATCTCTCACTTTCGCTACAAACCACATCTAAAATTCTTTCATTTTGAAATTTATGTGTCATTTGGAGCAAAATCTCGCATTACCAGTAGAACCCGCTGTATATCGACCTCTAACGAGCTTGAATGGGTTAAAATTGTTCTCCATTGGATTTAGGGCTCCTATCGTCATTCTGAAAAGGTGTCATTTGGTGCTAAATTTCGCATTACCGCTGCAACCGGCTATATATCGACAACTAAATGAACTGGAATGGGTAAAACTTGTGCCCAACATGAATGTAGTGCTTCCGAGCTCATTCCGAAAAGGTGTTGTGGGGTAAAATCGGACAACCGGATCAAAAGTTATTGCTTGTTTAAAGTTTAAGTGTCATTTGGAGCTAAATCTCTCACTTTCGCTACAAACCACATCTAAAATTCTTTCATTTGAAATTTATGTGTCATTTGGAGCAAAATCTCACATTACTAGTAAAATCCACTGTATATTTACCTCTAAACAAGCTTGAATGGGTTAAAATTATTCTCCATTGGATTTAGGGCTCCGATCTCATTCTGAAAAGGTGTCCTTTGAAGCTAAATTTTGCATTACCGCTGCAACTGGCTATATATCGACAACTAAATGAACTGGCTGGGTAAAACTTGTGCTCCAATTAATGTAGTGCTCCGAGCTCATTCCAAAAAGGTGTTGTGGGGGTAAAATCAGACAATCGGATCAAAGTTATTGCTGTTTAAAGTTTAGGAGCTAAATTTCGCATTACCGTTGCAACCCGTTATATATCGACAACTAAATGAACTGGAATGGGTAAAACTTGTGCTCCAAGAATGTAGTGCTCCGATCTCATTCCAAAAAGGTGTTGTGGGGTAAAATCAGATAACCGGATCAAAAGTTATTGCTGTTTAAAGTTTATGTGTCATTTGGAGCAAAATCTCTCACTTTCGCTACAAACCGCATCTAAATTCTTTTATTTTGAAATTTATGTGTCATTTGGACCTAAATCTACATAACTAGTAGAACGCACTGTATAGCGACCTCTAAATGAGCTTGAATTTCTTAAAATTGTTCTCCATTGGATTTAGGGCTCTTATCTCATTTTGGAAAGGTGTCCTTTGGATCTAAATTCGCATTAACGCTGCAACCGGCAATATATGGACAACTAAATGAACTGGAATGGTTAAAAATTGTGCTCCAATGAATGTAGTGCTCTGAGCTTATTTCGAAAAGGTGTTGTGGGGTAAAATCAGACAACCGGATCAAAAGTTATTGCTGTTTAAAGTTTAAGTGTCATTTGAGCTAAATCTCTCACTCTCGCTACAAACCGCATCTAAAAATTCTTTCATTTTGAAACTTATGTGTCATTTGGAGCAAAATCTCGCATTACTAGTAGAACCCACAGTACATCGACCTCTAAACGAGCTTGAATGGGTTAAAATTGTTCTCCATTGGATTTAGGGCTCCTATCTCATTCTGAAAAGTGTCCTTTGTAGCTAAATTTCGCAATATCGCTGTAATCGGCTATATATCGACAACTAAATGAACTGGAATGGGTAAAACTTGTGCTCCAATGAATGTAGTGCTCCGAGCTCATTCCGAAAAGGTATTATGGAGTAAAATCAGACAACCGGATCAAAAGTTATTGCTGTTTAAAGTTTAAGTATCATTGGAGCTAAATCTCTCACTTTCGCTACAAACCGCATCTAAAATTCTTTCATTTTGAAATTTATGTGTCATTTGAGAAAAATCTTGCATTACCAGTAGACCCACTGTATATCGACCTCTAAACGAGCTTGAATGGGTTAAAATTGTTCTCCATTGGATTTAGGGATCCTATCTTATTCTGAAAAGGTGTCCTTTGGAGCTATATTTCGCATTACCACTGCAACCGGTTATATATCGACAACTAAATGAACTGGAATGGTAAAACTTGTGCTCCAAGAATGTAGTGCTCCGAGCTCATTCCGAAAATGTGTTGTGAGGTAAAATCAGACAAACGTATCAAAAGTTATTAATGTTTAAAGTTTAAGTGTCATTTGGAGCTAAATCTCTCACTTTCGCTACAAACCGCATCTAAAATTCTTTATTTTGAAATTTATGTGTCATTTGGACCTAAATCTTATATTACTAGTAGAACACACTGTATATAGACCTCTAAACGAGCTTGAATTTGTTAAAATTGTTCTCCATTAGATTTAGGGCTCCTATCTCATTCTGAAAATGTGTCCACTGGAGCTAAATTTTGCATTACCGCTCCAACCGGCATATATCGACAACTAAATGAACTAGACTGGGTAAAATTTGTGCTCCAATGATGTAGTGCTCCGAGCTCATTCCGAAAAGGTGTCGTGGGGTAAAATCAGACAACCGGATCAAAAGTTATTGCTGTTTAAAGTTTATGTGTCATTTGGAGCTAAATCTCTCACTTTCGCTACGAACCGCATCTAAAATTCTTTCATTTTGAAATTTATGTGTCATTTGGAGCAAAATCTCGTATTACCAGTAGAACCCTGTATATCGACCTCTAAACGAGCTTGAATGGGTTAAAATTATTCTCCATTGGATTTAGCGCTCCTATCTCATTCTGAAAAGGTGTCCTTTGGTGCTAAATTTCGCATTATTACCGCTGCAACCGGCTATATATCGACAACTAAATGAACTTGAATGGGTAAAACTTGTGCCAAATGAATGTAGTGCTCCGAGCTCATTCCGAAAAGGTGTTGTGGGGTAAAATTGGACACCAGATCAATAATTATTGCTGTTTAAAGTTTAAGTGTCATTTGGAGCAAAATCTCTCACTTTCGCTACAAACCACATCTAAAATTCTTTCATTTTGAAATTTATGTGTCGTTTGGAGCAAAATCTCACAATACTAGTAGAATCCTCTGTATATTTACCTCTAAACAAGCTTGAATGGGTTAAAATTATTCTCCATTGGATTTATGGCTCCTATCTCATTCTGAAAAGGTGTCCTTTGGAGCTAAATTTTTGCATTACCGCGCTGCAACTGGCTATATATCGACAACTAAATGAACTGGACTGGGTAAAACTTGTGCTCCAATGAATGTAGTGCTCCGAGCTCATTCCGAAAAGGTGTCGTGGGGTAAAATCAGACAACCGGATCAAAAGTTGTTGCTGTTTAAAGTTTAAGTGTCTTTGGAGCTAAATCTCTCACTTTCGCTACAAACCGCATCTAAAATTCTTTTATTTTGAAATTTATGTGTCATTTGGAGCAAAATCTCGCATTACTAGTAGAACCCACTGTATATCGACCTCTAAACGAGCTTGAATGGGTTTGTTCTCCTATCTCATTCTGAAAAGGTGTCCTTTGGAGCTAAATTTCGCATTACCGCTGCAACCGGTTATATATCGACAACTAAATGAACTGGAATGGGTAAAACTTGTGCTCCAAGGAATATAGTGCTCCGATCTCATTCTGAAAAGGTGTTGTGGGGTAAAATCAGACAACCGGATCAAAAGTTATTGCTGTTTAAAGTTTAAGTGTCATTTGGAGCTAAATCTCTCACTTTCGCTACAAACCGCATCTAAAATTCTTTTATTTTGAAATTTATCTGTCATTTGGACCTAAATCTTACATAACTAGTAGAACGCACTGTATAGCGACCTCTAAACGAGCTTGAATTTCTTAAAATTTTTCTCCATTGGAATTAGCGCTCCTATCTCATTCTGAAAAGGTGTCCTTTGGAGCTAAATTTCGCATTATACCGCTGCAACCGGCTATATATGGACAACTAAATGAACTGGAATGGGTAAAAATTGTGCTCCAATGAATGTAGTGCTCCGAGCTCATTCTAAAAAGTGTTGTGGGTAAAATCAGACAACCGGATCAAAAATTATTGCTGTTTAAAGTTTAGTGTCATTTGAAGCTAAATCTCTCACTTTCGCTACAAACCGCATCTAAAATTCTTTCATTTTGAAACTTATTGTGCATTTGGAGCAAAATCTCGCATTACCACTAGAACCCACAGTATATCGACCTCTAACGAGCTTGAATGGGTTAAAATTGTTCTCCATTGGATTTAGGGCTCCTATCTCATTCTGAAAAGGTGTCCTTTGGAGATAAATTTCGCATTATCGCTGCAACCGGCTATATATCGACAACTAAATGAACTAGATGGGTAAAACTTGTGCTCCAATGAATGTAGTGCTCCGAGCTCATTCCGAAAAGGTGTTGTGGGGTTAAATCAGACAACCGATCAAAAGTTATTGCTGTTTAAAGTTTAAGTGTCATTTGGAGCTAAACTCTCTCACTTTCGCTATAAACCGCATCTAAAATTCTTTCATATTGAAATTTATGTGTCATTTGGAGAAAAATCTCGCATTACCAGTAGAACCCACTCTATATCGCCCTCTAAACAAGCTTGAATGGGTTAAAATTGTTCTCCATTGGATTTAGGGCTCCTATCTCATTCTGAAAAGGTGTCCTTTGGAGCTAAATTTTTGCATTACCACTGCAACCCGCTATATATCGACAACTAAATGAACTGGAATGGTAAAACTTGTGCCCAATGAATGTAGTGCTCCGAGCAATTCCAAAAAGTGTTGTGGGGTAAAATCGGATAACCGATCAAAAGTTATTGCTGTTTTAAAGTTTAAGTGTCATTTGGATCTAAATATCTCACTTTCGCTACAAACCCGCATCTAAAATTCTTTCATTTTGAAATTTATGTGTCATTTTGGAGCAAAATATCACATTACTAGTAGAATCCACTGTATATTGACCTCTAAACGAGCTTGAATGTGTTTAAAATTTTCTCCATTGGATTTAGGGCTCCTATCTCATTCTGAAAAGGTGTCCTTTGGAGCTAAAATTTCGCATTACCGCTGCACCGTTTTTATATCGACAACTAAATGAACTGGAATGGGTAAAACTTGTGCTCCAAGAATGTAGTGCTCCGAGCTCATTCCGAAAAGGTGTTTGTGGGGTAAAATTAGACAACCATATCAAAAGTTATTGCTGTTTAAAGTTTAAGTGTCATTTGGAGCTAAATCTCACTTTCGCTACAAACCGCATCTAAAATTCTTTCATTTTGAAATTTATGTGTCACTTGGAGCAAAATCTCGCATTACCAGTAGAACTCACTGTCTA